>ONZH01014442.1:0-160579 GCA_900303285.1 Rhinella marina
CGCCATCAGGTCGCGGAAGGCCTGCGTCTCCACAAGCCTAAACGGCAACATCTCCAGGGCCAGCAGTTTGGAGATGTGGCAGTTTAAGGCTTGGGCTTGGGGGTGACTCGAGGCGTACTTCCGCCTGCGGTCGAACGCCTGCGAGATGGACAGTTGATGGGACGAGGAGTGTGAAGGTGCAGGCGAAGAGGCGGGGGAAGGGGAGGCTGAAGGAGAAGGCCCCAAAGTAGCCGAGGCAGAGGCAGATGTGGAGGTGTCCTGGCTGGAGGTCTGGACCGCAGTGGCAGCACACAACAAAGGGGAAGAGGCAGTGGCAGGAAGACCTTGCGCAGGTTGTATTGCGTTTGCTCTCTCCCACTCAGCCCAGTGCTTGACTTCCAAGTGACGCCGCATGCCTGAGGTTGTCATATTGCTCTTCTCAGAGCCCCTACTCAGTTTTGAGTGGCAGAGTGTGCAAACCGTGCTCAGTTTGTCATCCGCACAAACATTAAAAAATCTCCACACCACAGAAGTACGAGGCCTCGATGGGGGAGCTTCGCACAACTGCCTGCTGCCGGGAACAGCTTCGGCCCTGCTGGCTGTGGCCTCACTTCTCTGTCTGGACTGTCCTCTGCCTCTGGACATCCCTCTGCCTGTGGACATCCCTCTGCCTCTGGACATCTCTCTGCCTCTGGACATCCCTTTGCCTCTTGCTGCCTTTTTCGGTGCTGCGCAGACCACCACCTCTCCACTGCTTTCCCCGCTGGACATCACCCCTGGCCAAGTGGGGTCGGTCATTTCGTCATCCACCACCTCCTCTTCCACTTCCTCACTCTGCTCCTCCTCCTGCCCACTGGACATTCCAACAGCCTCCCTTGATGGCAACTGCGTCTCATCATCATCATCGCTCATGATAACAGATGCTGGTTCAGGGTCCACATCAGCAGGAGATGGCGAATACTCAAGTGGTTGGGCATCACTACAAACAAATTCCTCTGGTAGCTCCAGGGATTCTTCCGGCACATCTGAAAAAGGACCCGAAAAGAGCTCCTGGGAGGGGTCAAGGGTGGGTTGACTCTGTTGGCCAGGTGTGGAGGAAGGAGGGTCAGAGTGAGACTGTGTGGATGACTGGCTGGTGGACAACTGTGTGGAAGCGCTATCGGCTATCCATTGCACCACCTGTTCACACTGCTCAGGCCTCAACAGCGGTGTAACCCACCCCCTGCTTAACTGTCCCATAAAGGCAGGGATTCTGGATGAGCGGAATCCTGGCTGCCCCTCACCAGCACGCATTGTATCCCCACTGGCTTCAACAAGGCCCCCAACAGCATTTCCGCGCCCCCGTCCTCGTCCACCGTTCACGTCCAATTTCGCTAGCCCTCCGCATTTTTTTTTTGTTACAATATTTGGCGTACACAGCCGTGTACTAACAGGTCAGACGGTGTGTATTAACACCACGTATATACAAGATTTTTGCAGGCACGCAAAACGCACAGTACAGGTGCCAAATAAAAGGCCTTTTTTTTAAATATTTCTAGGTACACAGCCTTGTACTAACAGGTCAGACGGTGTGTATTAACACCACGTATATACAAGATTTTTGCAGGCACGCAGAACGCACAGTAAAGGTGCCAAATAAAATGCCTTTTTTTTATATTTCTAGGTACACAGCCGTGTACTAACAGGTCAGACGGTGTGTATTAACACCACATATATAAAATAATTTTGCAAGCACGCAGAACGCACAGTACAGGTGCCAAATAAAATGCCTTTTTTTAATATTTCTAGGTACACAGCCGTGTACTAACAGGTCAGACGGTGTGTATTAACACCACGTATATAAAATAATTTTGCAAGCACGCAGAACGCACAGTACAGGTGCCAAATAAAATGCCTTTTTTTTAATATTTCTAGGTACACAGCCTTGTACTAACAGGTCAGACGGTGTGTATTAACACCACGTATATAAAATAATTTTGCAAGCACGCAGAACGCACAGTACAGGTGCCAAATAAAATGCCTTTTTTAAATATTTCTAGGTACACAGCCGTGTACTAACAGGTCAGACGGTGTGTATTAACACCACGTATATACAAGATTTTTGCAGGCACGCAGAACGCACAGTACAGGTGCCAAATAAAATGCCTTTTTTTTTTATATTTCTAGGTACACAGCCGTGTACTAACAGGTCAGATGGTGGATATTTACACCTGGTATACAAAAAGGGTATTGCAGGCACACAGAACCCAGAACACTAGAGCCAAAGAAACTGTATTTAGAAAAAAAAAATGTACACAGCCGTATACTGCCAGAAGATCAGATGGTGCATATACACACTAGGTATATAACAGGGTTTTGCAGCCAAAAAGAACGTAGAACAGTAGTGCCAAATATAGTTTGGTATGTAGCAGAGCACCTAATACACCACTAATGCCTCTCTCTGTCCCTACTCCAGCAGCTATCCCTGAATACAGCAGCCGTTCTCTGCAGAGTGTATATAGTAGTAAAGCTATCACTGTACTGCACTATAGTAGCCCTGATAATGGCTTTTCATCACGCTCCTGCCTGTCCAACAGCTAAAACCTATCTCTCCCTTCTCCAGCCTCTGTCCCTGACTAAGTTCACGCAGCATATGCGAACGAGCAGGAAGAGCTGAGTTTTTATGATTCGAGGTCACGTGGTTTTTCCAGCCAATCCATGTAGACGCCGTTTTCGCGTTGCCAGCGTGCTCCGCGGGCCTGTCATACCCCCCCTGCATGGTGATTGGTGGAAAAAGAGCTCCAGGGAAGGTGGGAGGGGAAACGAATTCTAAGTGCGCCATCGCCGTTATACTCGATCGAAATCGAGTATGCCGAATAGCGTACTATTCGATCGAATACCGGCTCGATCGAACACTACTCGCTCATCTCTACTAATAATCAATACTTCATTCAGCAGTGATCCTGGATATATATATATATATATATATATATAGTACAGACCAAAAGTTTGGACACACCTTCTCATTCAAAGAGTTTTCTGTATTTGTAGATTCACACTGAAGGCATCAAAACTATGAATTAACACATGTGGAATTATATACTTAGCAAATAAGTGTGAAACAACTGAAAATATGTCTTATATTCTAGGTTCTTCAAAGTATCCACCTTTTGTTTTGATTACTGCTTTGCACCCTCTTGGTATTCTCTTGATGAGCTTCAAGAGGTAGTCACCTAAAATGGTTTTCACTTCACAGGTGTGCCCTGTCAGGTTTAATAAGTAGGATTTCTTGCCTTATAAATGGGTTTGGGACTATGAGTTGTGTTAGGCAGAAGTCAGGTGGATACACAGCTGATAGTCCTACTGAATAGACTGTTAGAATTTGTATAATGGCAAGAAAAAAGCAGCTAAGTAAAGAAAAACGAGTGGCCATCATTACTTTAAGAAATGAAGGTCAGTCAGTCCGAAAAATTGGGAAAACTTTGAAAGTGTCCCCAAGTGCAGTCACAAAAACCATCAAGCGCTACAAAGAAACTGGCTGGCATGAGGACCGCCCCAGGAAAGGAAGACCAAGAGTCACCTCTGCTGCGGAGGATAAGTTTATCTGAGTCACCAGCCTCAGAAATCGCAGGTTAACAGTAGATCAGATTAGAGACCAGGTCAATGCCACACAGAGTTCTAGCAGCAGACACATCTCTACAACAACTGTTAAGAGGAGACTGTGTGCAGCAGGCCTTCATGGTAAAATAGCTGCTAGGAAACCACTGCTAAGGACAGGCAACAAGCAGAAGAGACTTGTTTGGGCTAAAGAACACAAGGAATGGACATTAGACCAGTGGAAATCTGTGCTTTGGTCTGATGAGTCCAAATTTGAGATCTTTGGTTCCAACCACCGTGTCTTTGTGCGACGCAGAAAAGGTGAACGGATGGACTCTACATGCCTGGTTCCCACCGTGAAGCATGGAGGAGGAGGTGTGATGGTGTGGGGCTGCTTTGCTGTTGACACTGTTGGGGATTTATTCAAAATTGAAGGCATACTGAACCAGCATGGCTACCACAGCATCTTGCAGTGGCATGCTATTCCATCCGTTTTGCGTTTAGTTGGACCATCATTTATTTATCAACAGGACAATGACCCCAAGCATACATCCAGGCTGTGTAAGGGCTATTTGACCAAGAAGGAGTGTGATGGGGTGCTACGCCAGATGACCTGGCCTCCACAGTCACCAGACCTGAACCCAATCGAGATGGTTTGAGGTTAGCTGGACCGCAGAGTGAAGGCAAAAGGTCCAACAAGTGCATCTCTGGGAACTCCTTCAAGACTGTTGGAATACCATTTCAGGTGACTACCTCTTGAAGCTCATCAAGAGAATGCCAAGAGTGTGCAAAGCAGTAATCAAAGCAAAAGGTGGCTACTTTGAAGAACCTAGAATATAATACATATTCATAGCCATGAAAATACAGAAAACTTTTTGAATGAGAAGGTGTGTCCAAACTTTTGGTCTGTACTGTATATATATATATATATATATATATATATATATATATATATATATTCTGTATTAGTCTATGGTATTAGAAGGGACTAATTGGCAACCATTTTTATTGGAATGCAGGAGGAAAGTAATGGTTTGAACTTGTTCAAAATATGTCATCATTCAAACTTACGGTCCATTCACACGTCCATAGTTCAGGGTTTGCAAAATTGCAGAACGTATGCGGACCTATTCATTTCAACAGGACCGCAAAAAGATGTGGACATTGACTGCGGACAAGGATAGGCATTTCTATCATAGGGCAGGCCATGTACGGTCTGCAAAATGTGGAATGCACATAGCCGGTATCCGTGTTTTGTGGATCTGCAATTTGCGTACTGCAAAACACTTACAGACATGTGAATGGACCCTTAAATGAACACTCCAGGAAAACAGATATAAGGCCATCTTGGGAGAAACCCGGCAACGATTGTTTAATTCCCTACAGCGCCTCCACAAGGGAAATTAGAGAATTACATGGAGAATGGTTGTAATTACATTGAGAATAGTTGGCTATGTATGTAGTGCATAGACTTGTTGGGTATTAGATACTTGTTCATCTTAGAAATGTTACTCCTGTAGTCTCATTTTACTGTTTGGGTGCAAGGAGATAATGAGTGCCCAGATCAGGATTACTCCATTACTCGTGGCTATGGACTGTGTAATTATCTCGAACTTACCTAACCACAATCCACAGTGTCTGTTTGCTTAGCAACCACTACGATCTGTGTGGCTGTCCTGGGGGAGATCAGGAGCGGCAAATGAACCAGTTGCATGGCAGTTTCTGGAAATTTCTATGCCAACAAACCACGCCCTGGCTGGTCGGCCTGTCATGGATACAGGAAGCCAAGCCAGTCAGGGCTCTGGTTCTGTATTCAATCAAAAGGCTAAGCAAAGGATTTAAATCAGACATTGACTATAGGTCAGTGCCTAGGATTTCATAGGCATCCTGGCTCCTGTATTTCCATTTGTGCTTAGTGCTTATACCTTATTCCTGTTAAATATCCACCATGTAATGACTTTGACTTGGCTCCTGATTGACCCTTTGTCGACTGATCTTGCTTTTACTGACTCTCTTAGTTTTACCACTGCTAGTTGACTACTTTTTTTTTTTACTTGTTTCTCTTTTGGTCATATGAGTAGGTGTGCTACCTGTTAGCTCAAGTTCATCTTTCCTGACGGTGGGTTCTGTTGAACACATAGGGGTGCCCTACAGTCATGGCCAAAAGATTTGAGAATGACACAAATATTATATTTTCACATGATCTGCTGCCCTCTGGTTTTTATGTGTGTTTGTCAGATGTTTTTATCACATACAGAAATATAATTACAATCATATTATGAGTAACAAAAGCTTATATTGACAGTTAGAATGAGTTAATTCAGCAAGTAAATATTTGCAGTGTTGACCCTTCTTCTTCAAGACCTCTGCAATTCTCCCTGGCATGCTCTCAATCAACTTCTGGACCAAATCCTGACTGATAGCAGTCCATTCTTGCACAATCAATGCTTGCATTTTGTCAGAATTTGTAGGTTTTTGTTTGTCCACCCGTCTCTTGATGATTGACCACAAGTTCTCAATGGGATTAAGATCTGGGGAGTGTCCAGGCCATGGACCCAAAATCTCTATGTTTTGTACCCTGAGCCATTTAGTTATCACCTTTGCTTTATGGCAAGGTGCTCAATCATGCTGGAAAAGGCATTGTTGATCGCCAAACTGCTCTTGGACGGTTGGGAGAAGTTGCTCTCGGAGGACATTCTGGTACCATTCTTTATTCATGGCTGTGTTTTTAGGCAAGACTGTGAGAGAGACGATTCCCTTGGCTGAGAAGCAACCCCACACATGAATGGTTTCAGGATGCTTTACAGTTGGCATGAGACAAGACTGGTGGTAGCGCTCACTTCGTCTTCTCCGAATAAGCTGTTTTCCAGATGTCCCAAACAATCGAAAAGGGGATTCATCAGAGAAAATGACTTTACCCCAGTCCTCAGCAGTCCACTCCCTGTACCTTTTGCAGAATATCAGTCTGTCCCTGATGTTTTTTCTGGAGAGAAGTGGCTTCTTTGCTGCCCTCCTTGAGACCAGGCCTTGCTCCAAGAGTCTCTGCCTCACAGTGCGTGCAGATGCACTCACACCTGCCTGCTGCCATTCCTGAGCAAGCTCTGCACTGCTGGTGGCCCAATCCCACAGCTGAAACACTTTTAAGAGACAGTCCTGGCGCTTGCTGGTCTTTCTTGGGCGCCCTGGAGCCTTTTTGGCAACAATGGAACCTCTCTCCTTGAACTTCTTGATGATGCGATAGATTGTTGACTGAGGTGCAATCTTTCTAGCTGCGATACTCTTTCCTGTTAGGCCATTTTTGTGCAGTGCAATGATGACTGCACGTGTTTCTTTAGAGATAACCATGGTTAACAGAAGAGAAACAATGATGCCAAGCACCAGCCTCCTTTTAAAGTGTCCAGTGGTGTCATTCTTACTTAATCATGACAGATTGATCTCCAGCCCTGTCCTCATCAACACCCACACCTGTGTTAATGGAGCAATCACTGAAACGATGTTAGCTGGTCCTTTTAAGGCAGGGCTGCAATGATGTTGAAATGTGTTTTGGGGGAAAAAGTTCATTTTCTAGGCAAATATTGACTTTGCAAGTAATTTCTGTTAAGCTGATCACTCTTTATAACATTCTGGAGTATATGCAAATCGCCATTATAAAAACTGAAGCAGTAGACTTTGTAAAAATTAATATTTGTATCATTCTCAAAACTTTTGGCCATGACTGTAGAGTCTACTAAACAGAGTGGTGTATGAAGATTGGGAGCAGTTTGTTGAGTTTGCTGGCCGTGGTTCCTCTGTAGTTTAGCTTACAGGAAGGGTGTATGGGTCCCCGCCATTGTATGGTACATTGACAGGAGGAAATGTCAGAAGTTTCTGACATTCTTCTCTTCTACAAGAATTGGAAAGATTATGGGAGGCAACAGGCAGAGTCTGACTTCCATACCCCCACTGTCTAAGCCAGCCCTAACATTTAAAGACCAGTTCCTAATTTTTTTTATAATGGACTTCTTAGAGGATAAAGTGTCATCAAAATGGTGCCAGTAAATTCAGGAATGGGGGCTTGTATAATCACCTCCAGGTAAAACATTTCTAACCCTCCATCTGTGATCTAGGATATACACTTCTCAACGCTGAAATTGCAACACCAGGAAGGAAAACTTGTAGAATTATGGAAATTACAGGATTGATAAACATGTTAATGATATGAAAATGATACGATCTGTAACAAAATATTTATTTATTCAATATCAAGCATGAGCTCCATGTGCAGAAATACACGCACTTATATCCCTTGGCATGCTATAGATTAGTTATTGATTGTCTGAGGAATGTTCTGCCACGCTGAATGCACTTGGACACACAAATCATCAAGATCCATTGCCGGCAGCTCCCTTTGCAATTGCCGAGCAATGACATCCCAGGTGAGCTTGATGGGATATAAATCCAGAGATACTGCAGGCCATAGAGGCTGCTCACAGTAGCATGAGCAACGTTCGGTCTTGAATTATCCTGTTGAAAAACATCTCCTGGTGTACTTGAAATAAAGACTAGGGAGGTCTAGCTACTGTACATTATCTGGGGAGTAGGACCGGTGTGACAATAATTTTTAAAACCCTCTTCATGGTGTTGCCTACATTGTCTCCAGACTAATCTCTGGCTATCATTGCATCCAAGACAAAAGCTGGAGGATAGATGTCCATTCTAGCCTCTATTGCCATCTTGCTGTGAACCATAATAGCCTTTGAGATCTATGATGTGTGGTCAATGGAACAGCTGAAGTTGGACATCTGGCTCATAGCCCAATGTCAAGCAAACACCTTCTGATGGTTTGTATAGACAATGTTTGCCACTAGAGCTTAAGATGTGATGTTCAATTTCACTTGCAGTACAGAATGAATCACTATACACCATTCTTCTAATCAGACAATCCATCCGTGTAGAGATTTGCCTCTGTACCCCTCTTGTTGTCATTCCAGTTTGTTGTTCTTCCAACCACCAGGACATACAGCATTGAACATCTCAGCCGAGGTGAGTAGTGAGGAGTGCCAGAGTGATAAAACAAGGTCTTTCAGTTTGGGAAAAGTGGTAATAATTAACATTTTGAGGAATAGGAGGCATCGCACAATCATCCCACACGACTTGATTTGATTTTTGAGGTTTCATGTGATTAAAAAACTTTGCTTTGTTGTTCTTGGTGTTACCTGATGTTGGGAAGAGTATATCCTTGTTCTGTATGACAATTACCTTGTGTCATGATGTAATCCATAAACTGATTTACAGTACACAGAACAAACTTATAAAGACTTCTCTATTTTCTACAAATTGCAAGTGATGAAAATAATGCAAAACAACCTGATTAGAGCTCCAACCTGTGGGTATGCTGATAGGCACAGCATGGTGTTTGAAAATAATTTAAGTGTTGGGTAAATTAAACAGATAAAGTAATGATTATTCTCGGGGTGACAGCTCTGCAGGGTACAACTCTAAGAGTGATGACAAAGTTCTAAGGTCTAATTATATTTTACAGCATAGGACATCCAAAGTGCAGACATGTTCTAAGTTTAGTCAATGCAGGGGGAATAATTCAGGTCACTTGGACGTCAGGGAGGGTGTGAAGGTAGCAAAGAAATATAAAGGAAAGCGCACATTATAAAAGTTGTATATGAATGGGAACTTCATTACTTGAGAAAACATTGTGACTTTTTGAGTCCTTGATCATTATCCAATGTTTTTATCATTTATTAAGACAATAATAGGTTTGAAACCATAAAGGTCAATCTCTTTAAATCTTGTATGCCATGGTTAATTAATATTTAATATCCTAAACATAGCATTCAGACACTCAGCAGTGTTAAATGTGCTAATTTTCTGTGTTAAATATGCATCAGCTGTCACAATTGCACAAACATACACTAATATTAAAGAGGTTATCTAAGGATAGACATTGATGGAGTTAGCTTTGTTCAGAGGTCTCATGGTTGGCTTCCTTACTGAGTGACAACCGTTAAAGGGCTTGTCCAGTTTACAAAAAACATTTTTATTCAATATGCTAGGGAATTCCGAGTTAATAACAAGGCCTCTGTTCAGGATCTTGATCATTTGGCCAGATTGGAGAGCAGTTACAAAGATTGTTTCGGAGGACCTGTCCTTTCTGCATAACCTACACTGTGGATTTCTTTGACTTGGCACTACAGTATGTAATGCTTAATTTGTCCTGAGGTGGTATTACAGAAAAATGGTGTAAGAGACAGCTCAATGATATCCTAACTTTCATTAGTATGTTTAAAATGTGTTAAAGTTAAATGCATATCTGTTCCTGTATTTCTGTGATTCTGGTCCTTTAAGACAGCAGCCATTGTACTGAGATGCTGGAGTGACACGCCCCCAATGAGGTCATCCTGCCAGTTTGCAGAGAGAGAAGAGAAGCAGGAAGAGAAGAGACAAGGAGCTGCAGCCATCTTGGCAAGAGAAAGACAGGTGTCTGTGCTGTGTTAAAAGCGTGTGGAGGCATCAGAGAACACTCCTGTGCAGCTAAGCTGTATGTACTTCAGTCCAGAGGCGGACAGAGTGTAAAGAGACAAGCACATTTAGTGGAGCCACGCTGAGAGAACTGTGTGCAGTGGCTAACCAGTGAGGCTGACATTTTGGCTGTGTATATTGCACCAAAACTAGAGACTCGCAGTGCTGTTGAGTACCGGACAGTTGCTGCAAAACCCCAACTTACATCACCTCCCAGTGTATGGATACTGCTGGACTGTCAGTTTGCTCAGTGATATCTGCTGCTGGACATTGCATCCATCTGGTTCCCCGGCCAGCTGAGGATTTGATTGCTTCAGAGAACGCCATCACCGTGAGAAGAGGACACTTCGCTATCAACGAAAGGGCCCCACCGTGCGCTTCTACGGACTGTAAGCGGTCCACCTGGACCACAGGGAAAAAGGGGGGTGCGCACCCAAAAGTGAAGTTAGGGTCAGTTAGGGATAGTTCGGAGGGAAATTGTTCGCTCAGCGTCCATGTTTCAGAAGTGGACGTAGTAAACGTGGAATCTATTGCAGAATCTGTCTTGAATTGTTCATATTACACTGTGTACATTGCTTGTTTTTCCCCTTGTTCTTTTACCTTTATCTTGCCTTTATTAATCTATAGTAAATGCATTGTTCTTAAACTTAAACACCAAGTGTGCGTTCTTTCTGGTTGCGGAACAACCGCCTGCCTTGCTCTCGGTTTACAATGGAACACTTACTTGCATGTCTTTTTACTAATTTGTGATATACTAATAAAGCTTTGAGAAATTATGATGTGTTGCACTGTCAAACAATCTGGGCATACATAGTGTGTTTTTGATTTGGTTGCTCATAGATGTATTTATGTAGCCCTCTTAGGTCGGTTTAAGTCGGTTTTCAATGTAATAATTAGTCTACTAGTACCTTGTCGGCCAAGTTTTTCGTTCAGCTCTTCATCTATTATAGTTGGTTTGCAAATACATAAAATGACTGACCATGTCAATCATACTAGTTCTCAAGGATTCTGCTGTGAATACATTTTTTTGCAAAGAAACAAAGGGGTTCACAGGGACCTCAAATGCAAACAAGTCAGCTGTCCTTTAGGTTGACCTTCAGTCTCCATGTACAAAGTTTAGAAACTACTATAGAATATTGAAGTCTAAGTTGTAGGAAGTAAAGTAAACAAGTTGTTGAAATTTTTGAAAAAGTTCGGTTCGGACCCAAATCAGTTTGGGCCAAACCAAAGTTACTCCAATTGTCCTTAAAGTTGGTATATAATCCCCTCTAGTCTACTAGGACTCATAATTTGTAGGAAAACTCTATCTCTTTTTCTTTATTTTTTATGATTTTTTTTCTCCACCCTCTTTAGACCTCGGCCCCCCACTGAGGCAATTGGGTGTCGTGGCAGGTGTACCCGTCATCATCCTCATCCTCTTTCTACTCCAACTCTGACTCCTCTTCGTCCTCCTCAAGGGCAGCACCAACAGCTACAGGGACATCTGTTGCATGAGCATCAGCGTCTCAACAAAACACATGCTTCCTGCTGAGGCAGTCTGGTGCATGACCAAATTGTTCATGGCTTTCCGATGCTCGTACAGATGCTCGAGCATGTGCAATGTTGAATTCCAGCGAGTTTGAACTTTGCAGATTAAGATTTGTAGCTGCATACTAGAGATGAGCGAAGTTTTGAAAAATTTGATTCAGCGAGAAGTTAATCAAGAAATTTGTTTTGTTAAAAATTAATTTGCCACAAATCGCTATAAATCAGGTGTACCCAGGCAACTCTGCTTTAGAGTACAGCCATATGGAGCAGTTGCGGCCTTGCTGCGATGAAGAACTGCTTAGCCGATTTGCCTGCAGCTGCCTTTCATTTAATAATGAAGACCGCACTGTACAGTCCTTTATCATTGTTAATGGCTGCGTTGCTCCTTTAATACATCTTTAAACAGGGGCTGTTGCTGGTATGGGGTTTGGCTGGTTAGGTGGGGGCACAATATGTTTATTATGTCTGTTCTTGTCTGCAATCCCTTGCAGGTTATTTGATAGTAAACACTGACTATTAATGAGCTCTGGCAAACCCACTTCTCCAACCCCAGCACTCTCCTGCCCCTCAAGTGGGACCCCTTCTTCTGCCATCTGCTTTTTCCTCCTTTTCCTCATCATCTAATATCATTGAGAATATGTCATTAGGAAAATCCAGCTCCTTCTCTCTCTCTCTCTGCATCTTGCTGACTTTTCTAGGACATGGAGACCAAGAAGGATGATTTGGAAGAAGTAGCCAGTAAAGATGAGGATGGACATCTTTAAGACCTGGCCCCCCTAAAGGGTACAGAATATATGGTATTGGTTGGCACAATGGCACTGGAATAACAAATGCTTCATTCTTATTGGCATTGAATTACATTTACGACTCATGTAAGAATAAGTAAATGTAGGAATAAATAAATAAAAATGACGTAGCTAAGTCTCCCTGAACTCTTCCTGCACTCTTCCTCTCTAATATTCTTCAAGTAATGAGCGTTTGCCCCATCTCTCCTTATGCTTAGCTCCAAGGACAAAGGTGGAGACCGCACAGGATGAGGGTTTCAGAGGGTTGTGGCATCACAGGATTGGCAGGCTCATGGCATTATTGGTGATCTCACATTCCTGGGCTTCTTACTTTCACTTCGTAAAACATGCAGCCGCCATTTTAGTAAAAACTGATTTGTTAAAATGAAGCACAAGGAAATTCAGATTCGCTGCGAATCAAAGTTTCCCCCAAATTCCCCGAATTCCACTTCAAATTGCTTTGCTCAACACTACTGCCTACCATTATGATGCTGCAAGCCCAAGAGAGTGTTCCTCACCACATGACAATGGCTGAAAAGATGGACAGTCTCCTAGACATTTCCAGTACCTTGCGCAAGCTATGCAGGGAGCGTGTGTTATTTTGCCAAGGTTCAGGATGGCCAGGTTATTGTGCCCATTGTAGCTGACCACCTTGCCCAGTTGAATTTGATGGGTGACAACCAACTGGATGTTTGCTGCTTTATTTACTTGAGCAACTGCTCGCCAATATGGCTACTCTCATCCAGGCTGATCAGCTCCAATACAGCATGGCAAAGCATGACTGGGTAGGATGGGTAGCCATGTTGCTGGGGTTTTGCCTCTCCACTGCCAGAAAAAACATTGAACCAGTGGGTCGTGAAAGACATGTACTGTCCCTGCCTGTAAGAGCTACTCTAGATGTCCAGATGATGCCACCTCATGTGCTGCAATAGACGTCTTAAACCTATAATTGTGTTTGAACGGCCACGGCTTATTTTAATCTTGCAGATCTTGCACACCGATGTGGTTTTGTGTGCCCGCCTTGTGGAGATAAAGTGTCATACAGGAGTTGCTCACACAGAGCTACAGGCAACCAAGCTGAGCTTAGATCTGGCATGTTTTGGGCCTAACCCACCCACAGCTTGAGCAACATTACCAGATCCCAAAGCAGACATGGTTCTGGCAGTTCTTTGGTAGGTACGTGGCGTCTGCTCTTTATTGTTGCTGCTGCCAAAACCACTGATGTTGCCTCCTCCTCAGCACCCTGATCTGGCTTGCAGGTTCTGTCCTCACCCTCCCTGACACTTTTATCAGACCGTGAGATATCATGATGGGCTCCTAGACCCCTCTCCCCTGTTCTGCGGTTTTCCCTGGTTGCCACTGTCGCTGCCCCCACCACCGATACCATGGCTACAGATGCCACTATCAACACAGGCATGCATGGGGTCACCAGCCTCCTCCCCAACATCTTCCTCGGCTGCCCAAACAGTGAAGGCTCTCACTCAAGTTGTCAACATGAAGACTCTCTTGACTATCTTCCGTGGGTCATGGTAGGGTTTTCTTGACACTTCATAGGAAAAAGGAAGGCGCCCCTCTAGGAATGGGCAGTGAAGACTGAGAGACCTCCACTGAAAGAAGGAGGAGCAGGAGGAACACTGTGACCTCTGGCTCCACAGCAGTCTGTCGGACTTTAAAGTCAGGAGGGGTGAGCCATCCAATCCACAGTCTCCTTCCTCCTCAGCTGTAATGTTGCTCCTTTCCAAAGCCAGCAGGGACAACTGAGGCCTACTACTACTGCTTCTGGCTGGACAGTTAGTGCAGCTACTACCCAAATTCTGCTTAATTAAATCCCCATTCTACATATATTATTATTAGGATTACCCTGCAGATAACATCTTCCTCTCACAGTGGCAGTAGATACTGTGAGAGGAAGAAGACATCCAAAGTTGCAAATTATCAGAGGTTCCCATTTCTTTAGGGTCTTCCTCTACTACTTTGTTCAGGGTTCTTTGGTCCCTTTATCAAGTATGCAAGACTGTGGTGTATATGAAGACCCTAACATGGGACCCTTCTGATAATTTGCACCTTTGGATGTCATGCTTCTGTAAGTGGCACACAAAGCAAGGGAACATCTGAAATCAGCTGCTTTCGATTTTTTCTGACTCTGAACCTTCTGACTCTTTAAGCTTACACTACTGTTGTGTTTCGCTTGCACAACACGTGAAGGTAAACCTCGATAACCACATGCTTCATGTGTATAATTGTGTAAAAAGGCATACTTTATGAGCACCTTATCTCTATTTGTGGCAAAATTATTCCCTTACAGCAGCAGTCAAATGACAATGGATTATCTTTCAATACAGGAAGCCATCATTTAAATGGCATAGTACTACTGAAATGAAAAAGAAAAATAGCTAAAAATTATAAAAATTACATATTTTCTGTGAATATTCAGTGCTAAAAAAAATACTATTTCTGATGAAAGACAGTTATGTTTCCATGTTCTTGGATAATTGAATATGACTTAAGTCTATCTGTAGTAAAAATAGAATGTTTTCAAGATATAAAACTCAACAACTTCAACACGGAAGAGCAAGAAAATCCTGAATAATGTATAACCATTTTTTTCTAATACATTTATTAAAATTGTGTCTTTTTCATATCTCATAAAAGTTACCTAAGGTAAACTCCTAAACACTTAAGAAGTTTTGCAGCAGAGCCGGTGTCATCAAATGGCAAGGGAGACTGAAATCCTGTAGAGCATGAAAAATTCAGAACCTTCTTCAGAAAGAGTAGTGAGAAAGACTAAAGAATGCACACATATGCAATATTCATCTTTTTATTTTGTGACCTGGATTCCTGATACTGTACATACTTCACACAATCCCTGTTATATTTCGATTGCTTTTCATATTCCGGTTGTGGGTTGAAGAAAATCACAGCTGCTACTTGACTAGACTTCCAAATCCATAAAAGAACCTTGAAGACCGACTTATAAGGGGGACCATGGGGGATTCCTAGCAAATTGCAATCTTTCATTAGGAGAGTCTTTGGGGAGAACTGAAGGAAAAGTGTGGTGTTGACCGTCACAAGTCTTACTGTAATTCTTCAAGTACAATTTTAAACAGTATTCTTCAAGCTGTTAGGAAACTCAGCCCTGGTACGTCATGACAGCTGCAGCCTGTCAGCGTATTCTTGGATTTGTAATGTCACAAGAGCTGGAGAGTCAGGCAGTTCTGGGAATAGAAGAAGGTCCATGTAGACATGCAGATGCCTCAACAGCCCACCAAGTTTATCAGCAGAACCCCTCACACAAGCCTATTATTAAAAGCCTATTATACAGATACATGGTTCTGATATACAGTATATTCTGATATGTACCTGCACTTTATAGCTGGACCTTTCTTTTTCCTGAGTTTTACTGCCTGAACCTCATGTGAACCAGGAGCAGGTGTCTAAATTGTGGCTGTAATGTAGTTTACATGAAATTGACCTTTTAGTAGCTGCTGTGCTGTTATCAGGATGTGAGGAAGGAGTCCTCTACCTTGCTTATCTCCTCTCTCATGATGATGATTGGCAGCTTTCTCCCTATTACTGTGCAATTATTAGTGAGAGTTGAGGGATGGATGGAGCTATCCTCACAGCTCATGAATAGAGATGAGCGAGTAGTGAAATATTCGAAAGTTCGAAATTCGATTCGAATAGACCGCGATATTCGACTATTCGACCGAATATCGAATCCCATTAAAGTCTATGGGAAAAAATTGCTCGCCACTTGGAAATCTCAATTCACCACTTGGAGGTCACCAAGTCCACCCTGAAACCTCAGAAAAGGATGCCAACACTGCTGGAATGCAACTGGGACAGCAGGGGAAGCATGTCTGGGTGCATATAACGCGCCCAAGTCGCACTATTACGCCACTATCACAGCCTCTCAACAATACACTCCAAAGACAATGTAACCTCTCTGTAAAGTGAGACCATACAAGGAAACCTTCTTTCCTCTACATTGCCATGGACCCCAAGCCAAACTAGACAAAAAAGAAGATAAAATTCTGCACCCCTTAAAATCACGTTGCCTATGACAACCACAGATGGCATAGGCAAGGGGGAAAGCAATCAAGCCGTCACTATTTTTCCCTCTGTGCCATCCCTGCCTTGCCCAGGCACATGTCCCAAAACATCATCCACGCCCGAGTAACACGGTTACTGCAAAAGGCCATTTGACCACCAACATTTTGGTTTGAGGCCGGGGATGCTACATCTCCCTGACGGCACACTGGGTGAATGTTGTGGAGGCGGGGACGGGCAAACCTGCTACCCCCACCCAAGTTTTGGGCCTTGGTTCTGTCTGGATTTCCACAACCCTTACAGACAGCTCGGCAAACCCCTCCTTCTCCTTCTAGATTTGTTAAATCTGTCCACCACTCAGTCAAGTCCACAAAGTCCAGTCTCGTCGATAGCCTGCAGAAACTGCAGGGACCTCACTCTGACCCTCCTTCCTCCCACCCTGCCCAATGTTATCAACCAAGTGTTCCCACCCATGCAAGAATCGCAGGAGCTATCTGAGGATTTTGTTTGTTCTGATGCCCAAACACTGGAGCAAGCTCCATCTCTAGCTGATGGTGGTGTGGAACGGGCACTAAAGTGTAAAATGATTAGGGACGATGATGAGACACAGTTGCCAGCAAGGGAGGCTGTTGTAGCAAAGTGAGGCAGTGTAAGAGGAGGTGGTTGAGTATGACGAAGTCAGTGACCTGACCTGGCCCAGTGTCATGTCTAGCAGGTAAAGCAGTGGGGATGTTGAGGGATGCGTAGGACCGCAAAAGGCAGGAAGAGGCCGTGGGCTGGCCAGAGGCTCATGGAGAAGGCAGGCTAGAGCCTGCAGGGCCGCATCTCTTCCCTATAACAGGCCCCCACACAAAGCTCTCCCATCGAGGGCTCTTAGGTCCTTGTTGTGAAAATATTTTAATGAGTGTGCAAAGTTAGCTTGAGGTGAGCCCTCGAAAAAATTATATGGAGGCCCAAGAGGTGAGCCCTCGAAAAAAATTAAGTGGAGGCCAAAGAGGTGAGAACTCTTAAAAATTGTATTAAGGCCCAAGAGGTGAGCCATAATAAAAATTGTTTGTAGGCCCAAGAGGTGAGACCTCTTAAAAATTGTTTGTAGGCCCAAGAGGTGAGCCATGAGAAAAATTGTTTGTAGGCCCAAGAGGTGAGACCTCTTAAAAATTATGTGGAGGCCAAAGAGGTGAGACCTCTTAAAAATTGTTTGTAGGCCCAAGAGGTGAGCCATGAGAAAAATTGTTTGTAGGCCCAAGAGGTGAGACCTCTTAAAAATTATGTGGAGGCCAAAGAGGTGAGACCTCTTAAAAATTGTTTGTAGGCCCAAGAGGTGAGCCATGAGAAAAATTGTTTGTAGGCCCAAGAGGTGAGACCTCTTAAAAATTATGTGGAGGTCAAAGAGGTGAGACGTCTTAAAAATTGTTTGTAGGCCCAAGAGGTGAGACCTCTTAACAATTGTATTAAGGCCCAAGAGGTGAGCCATAATAAAAATTGTTTGTAGGCCCAAGAGGTGAGACCTCTTAAAAATTGTTTGTAGGCCCAAGAGGTGAGCCATAAATATTTTTTTTTTTTACGGAGCAATTCTACGGCGGTTAAGGAGGAGGAGGAGGAGGAGGAAATGGCACTTCATACAGATGGCACTTCACTTTTGGTTGCTTTCCACTGTTGGAGAAGCAAAGTCCGGGTCAATCCACTTGCTGTTCATTTTTATTAGCGTCAGCCTGTCGGCACTGTCGGTTGACAGGCGGCTGCGCTTATCGGTTATAATGTCCCCGGCTGCGCTGAACACCCTTTCTGATAGCACGCTGGCGGCAGGGCAGGCAAGCACCTCCAAGGCGTACAGGGACAGTTCCAGCCACGTGTCCAACTTGGAGACCCAGTAAGTGTAGGACGCCGAGGGATCGGGGAGGACAGGGGTACGGTCTGCCAGGTACTCCCGCAACATCCGCCGATACTTGTCCCTCCTGCTGATAGCGGGCCCCGCAGTGATGGAAGTTGCACGAGGGGGTGCCATGAACGTGTCCCACACCTTGGAGAGTGTTCCCCTGGTGGATGTGGGCCTGATCGATGTTGTGGGACTCTGGGAGACCCTCTCCTCTCTGCCGCCAGCGATGGTGGGTGGGAAAATCTCCATCATGTTCTGCACGAGTTCCCTCTGGTATTCCAGCAATCGATTCGTCCTCTCCTCTACCGGAATAAAAGAGGAGACGTTATCTTTATACCGGGGGTCCAGGAGTGCGAAGACCCAGTACAGTTTGTTCTCCACTATCCGGACAACACGTGTGTCCCGGGAAAAGCAGCCCAGCATGAAGTCAGCCATGTGTGCCAGACTCTGAATAGGCATGAATTCACTGCCCCCACCAGAAGGATCACTTGCCATTTCCTCCTCTTCCTCTTCCGCCTCCTCTCCGCCCCATCCGCGCTGAACCAAAGGGACGCACACAGCCTGACTGCTACCCTCGCCGCCAGCATCCTCCTCCTCTTCCACAGCCACCTCCACGTCGTCCTCCTCATCCTCCTCCTCCTCCTGCAACTGCCACCGAGAAGCAGACAAAAGTGTGGTCTGACTGTGTAGCTCCGTTGCGTCTCCTCCTACCCCCGCCTCCTCTGCGTGCAATGCGTTCTCCCTTATTGCGATGAGCGATTCTTTAAGGACGCATAGGAGCGGGATGGTTACGCTCACTATAGCGTCCTCGCTGCTGACCTTCTTGGTGGACTCCTCAAAGATACGCAGTACATCGCATATGTCTGCCATCCATGGCCACTCGTGGTTGGCAAACTGAGGGAGCTGAGTTGGAGGCACGCGTGGATTCATAATCTGGTACTCCATCAATGCTCTCTGCTGCTCACACACCCTGGCCAACATGGAATAGGTGGAATTCCAGCGAGTCGGCAGGTCGCACAACAGCCGATGTTCAGGCAAATGGAGGCGTTGCTGGAGTTTTTTTAAGCTAGCAGCAGCTACAGTTGACTTCCGAAAGTGAGCGCACAAGCGCCGCACTTTCACCAGTAGCTCTGCCAGGTTGGGGTAAGTCTTTAGAAATTTTTGGACTACCAGATTAAAAACGTGGGCCAGGCATGGTACGTGATTGAGTTCGGCAAGCTCCAGAGCCGCCACCAGGTTACGGCCGTTATCGCACACGACCATGCCTGGTCCTAGCTGCAGCGGCGACAGCCACATCTCCGCCTGCTGCAATATGGCGTCCCTCACCTCTGGGGCGCTGTGCTTCCTGTCGCCCAAGCTGATGAGCTTAAGCACCGCCTGCTGACGTCTCCCCGCGCCAGTGCTGCAACGCTTCCAGCTAGCGGCTGAGGGCGATGTTAAGGCAGAGGAAGAGGAGGGGGGTTTATCAGAACCCGTGCTGGCAATCTTGGGCGGGGGTGGTAGGTAGGCCGTCTCTGTTTGCGACCCCGTCCCCGCTTCCACAACATTCACCCAGTGTGCCGTCAAAGAGATGTATCGTCCCTGGCCGCAAGCGCTTGTCCACGAGTCGGTGGTCAAGTGGACCTTTGCGCTGACTGCGTACCTCAGGGCCCGCCTGATGTTACGCGACACGTGCTGGTGCAGGGCGGGGACGGCACTCCTGGAAAAGTAGTGGCGGCTGGGGACGGAATAGCGAGGTGCGGCAGCCGCCATCAGGTCGCGGAAGGCCTGCGTCTCCACAAGCCTAAACGGCAACATCTCCAGGGCCAGCAGTTTGGAGATGTGGCAGTTTAAGGCTTGGGCTTGGGCGTGACTCGAGGCGTACTTCTGCCTGCGGTCGAACGCCTGCGAGATGGACAGTTGATGGGACGAGGAGTGTGAAGGTGCAGGCGAAGATGCGGGGGAAGGGGAGGCTGAAGGAGAAGGCCCCAAAGTAGCCGAGGCAGAGGCAGATGTGGAGGTGTCCTGGCTGGAGGTCTGGACCACAGTGGCAGCACACAACAAAGGGGAAGAGGCAGTGGCAGGAAGACCTTGCGCAGGTTGTATTGCGTTTGCTCTCTCCCACTCAACCCAGTGCTTGACTTCCAAGTGACGCCGCATGCCTGAGGTTGTCATATTGCTCTTCTCAGAGCCCCTACTCAGTTTTGAGTGGCAGAGTGTGCAAACCGCGCTCAGTTTGTCATCCGCACAAACATTAAAAAATCTCCACACCACAGAAGTACGAGGCCTCGATGGGGAGCTTCGCGCGACTGCCTGCTGCCGGGAACAGCTTCGGCCCTGCTGGCTGTGGCCTCACTTCTCTGTCTGGACTGTCCTCTGCCTCTGGACATCCCTCTGCCTGTGGACATCCCTCTGCCTCTGGACATCCCTCTGCCTCTGGACATCCCTCTGCCTCTTGCTGCCTTTTTCAGTGCTGCGCAGACCACCACCTCTCCACTGCTTTCCCCGCTGGACATCACCCCTGGCCAAGTGGGGTCGGTCATTTCGTCATCCACCACCTCCTCTTCCACTTCCTCACTCTGCTCCTCCTCCTGCCCACTGGACATTCCAACAGCCTCCCTTGATGGCAACTGCGTCTCATCATCATCATCGCTCATGATGCTGGTTCAGGGTCCACATCAGCAGGAGATGGCGAATACTCAAGTGGTTGGGCATCACTACAAACAAATTCCTCTGGTAGCTCCAGGGATTCTTCCGGCACATCTGAAAAAGGACCCGAAAAGAGCTCCTGGGAGGGGTCAATGGTGGGTTGACTCTGTTGGCCAGGTGTGGAGGAAGGAGGGTCAGAGTGAGACTGTGTGGATGACTGGCTGGTGGACAACTGTGTGGAAGCGCTATCGGCTATCCATTGCACCACCTGTTCACACTGCTCAGGCCTCAACAGCGGTGTAACCCACCCCCTGCTTAACTGTCCCATAAAGGCAGGGAATCTGGATGAGCGGAATCCTGGCTGCCCCTCATCAGCACGCATTGTATCCCCACTGGCTTCAACAAGGCCCCCAACAGCATTTCCGCGCCCCCGTCCTCGTCCTCGTCCACGTCCACGTCCGATTTCGCTAGCCCTCCGCATTTTTTTTTTTTGGTTACAATATTTGGCGTACACAGCCGTGTACTAACAGGTCAGACGGTGTGTATGAACACCACGTATATACAAGATTTTTGCAAGCACGCAGAACGCACAGTACAGGTGCCAAAGAAAAGGCCTTTTTTTTAATATTTCTAGGTACACAGCCGTGTGCTAACAGGTCAGACGGTGTGTATTAACACCACGTATATACAAGATTTTTGCAAGCACGCAAAACGCACAGTACAGGTGCCAAAGTAAAGGCCTTTTTTTTTTATATTTCTAGTTACACAGCCGTGTACTAACAGGTCAGACGGTGTGTATTAACACCATGTATATAAAATAATTTTGCAAGCACGCAGAACACACAGTACAGGTGCCAAAGAAAAGGCCTTTTTTTTATATTTCTAGGTACACAGCCGTGTACTAACAGGTCAGATGGTGTGTATTAACACCACGTATATAAAATAATTTTGCAAGCACGCAGAACGCACGGTACAGGTGCCAAAGAAAAGGCCTTTTTTTTTATATTTCTAGGTACACAGCCGTGTACTAACAGGTCAGACGGTGTGTATTAACACCACGTATATAAAATAATTTTGCAAGCACGCAGAACGCACAGTACAGGTGCCAAAGAAAAGGCCTTTTTTTTATATTTCTAGGTACACAGCCGTGTACTAACAGGTCAGACGGTGTGTATTAACACCACGTATATACGAGATTTTTGCAAGCACGCAGAACGCACAGTACAGGTGCCAAAGAAAAGGCCTTTTTTTTTTATATTTCTAGGTACACAGCCGTGTACTAACAGGTCAGACGGTGTGTATTAACACCATGTATATACAAGATTTTTGCAAGCACGCAGAACGCACAGTACAGGTGCCAAAGAAAAGTCCTTTTTTTTTTTTATATTTCTAGTTACACAGCCGTGTACTAACAGGTCAGATGGTGTGTATTAACACCACGTATATACAAGATTTTTGCAAGCACGCAGAACGCACAGTACAGGTGCCAAAGAAAAGGCCTTTTTTTATATTTCTAGTTACACAGCCGTGTACTAACAGGTCAGACGTTGTGTATTAACACCACGTATATAAAATAATTTTGCTAGCACGCAGAACGCACAGTACAGGTGCCAAAGAAAAGGCCTTTTTTTTATATTTCTAGGTACACAGCCGTGTACTAACAGGTCAGACGGTGTGTATTAACACCACGTATATACAAGATTTTTGCAAGCACGCAGAACGCACAGTACAGGTGCCAAAGAAAAGGCCTTTTTTTTTATATTTCTAGGTACACAGCCGTGTACTAACAGGTCAGACGGTGGGTATTTACACCTGGTATACAAAAAGGGTATTGCAGGCACACAGAACCCAGAACACTAGAGCCAAAGAAACTGTATTTAAAAAAAAAAAATGTACACAGCCGTATACTGCCAGAAGATCAGATGGTGCATATACACACTAGGTATATAACAGGGTTTTGCAGCCAAAAAGAACGCAGAACAGTAGTGCCAAATAAAGTTTGGTATGTAGCAGAGCACCTAATACACCACTAATGCCTCTCTCTGTCCCTACTCCAGCAGCTATCCCTGAATACAGCAGCCGTTCTCTGCAGAGTGTATATGGTAGTAAAGCTATCACTGTACTGCACTATAGTAGCCCTGATAAGGGCTTTTAGTCACGCTCCTGCCTGTCCAACAGCTAAAACCTATCTCTCCCTTCTCCAGCCTCTGTCCCTGGCTAAGTTCACGCAGCATATGCGAACGAGCAGGAAGAGCTGAGTTTTTATGATTCGAGGTCACGTGGTTTTTCCAGCCAATCCATGTAGACGCCGTTTTCGCGCTGCCAGCGTGCTCCGCGGGCCTGTCATACCCCCCTGCATGGTGATTGGTGGAAAAAAAGCACCAGGGAAGGTGGGAGGGGAAACGAATTCTAAGTGCGCCATCGCCGTTATACTCGATCGAAATCGAGTATGCCGAATAGCGTAGTATTCGATCGAATACCGGCTCGATCGAACACTACTCGCTCATCTCTACTCATGAATATGAGGACTTCTTTCTCACATAGTGATGCAGCTAATAAATGATAAATTCAAAGAAATGAGTCTACATTACAGATAAACATAACAGAGACAGCACTGGAATCAGCAGGGTTGTACTTCCCGCAGAAAAAGGATCATTATAGCTGGCACTAATGGTTGCAATGTGACAAAAACTCATGGAATGAACTGTGGCTTGTACTCATGGGAACACTATAGCTGTTATGGGGAGGTTTGTGGCTGATAGTACAATTGAACTGTATGTGGTACATGGGTGTCAAGAACCCATTTCTCTCCAGAGATTTAAGACCCCTGATTTAAAATAGAAATGGCAATGTGACTTATTCCTCAGCATCTTGCAGAGATTGTCATCACTCTCTGTCCCCAAAGTAATCCATATGTTTTCGGGAGGTAAAAATACATTGAACCCAAGATCCCAGCATAAGTAGAAATATAATAGAATATAATAGAAATGGGCACCAAACATATGCTTGCTGACATTGAAATATAATGACTAATACTAAACTACGGCGCTAAATAAGGACAAAATGATCCATTTTCTTCCATGTCTGTAAGTTATGCCATATTGTCACTGTTGTGTGAATAAAGCACAGATTTATTACAGTTCAACAAACCCCCAGATCAGTTTTTCTACATAATTCCTATAATTTTTCTGCATGCTAAAAAAAAAAGGACTTTCCCTCTCATTACTACGTATGGGTCACACGTTCTGCACACCTGGGGGAGACTTCACAGCCTTGGTTTGTCTGACCACTGTGACCATTGTTATATGGCTTTGAAATAGACAAAACAGCCAGACGTGGCCATATTCGATGTTGGCCCTCTGTTCTAGCTGGAAGGCCATAGTCCTTTCTAAACGCTTTGGAACGCAGTTTCATGTTCAGCTACGGGGTTGCCTAGATCACTACAGGAACGGGATTATTAACACTTGCATAGTTTTTTAGTGCGCCTTTAGTTATCTTGTAGGGACGATCTGTTGAGCTCCACTAACCAGTTGATCATAAGTTAGGGACCATTCATTACTAATGATGGTATTCCAACCCCACCCTGCTTAAATGGTATCCATCTACAATCTTCATCTACAAGGGTGATAAGATAGCTCTTTTTTATGTGCACTGGTAATTTATTTCACTTTTTTTTTGTATATTTTGGGGTTTCACCAGTTTTCTAAGTGATCCAATTTACATCTGGAAGTTCACATATATTTTAATTATTTATCTATTAAAAGCTGCCTTTTTATAGTTTTTCTCTTTTGAGTTGATACTCTGGTAATTTATGTTTATATAGAATAGCCTTTTTATCTTTATCTTTATTTTTTTTATGAGAACTGTATGTACTGTGCAGCAAAGTGTAATTATATAGCTACAGGTATACGTACCTCAATGTCCCATCCTATTGAAGCACAGATTGACATGTTTGTTTTATGTATTATTGTATGGATTCTTCTTAATCTGGAGGCTGAGCAGAAGGTTGAAACACTGCTAAATGACACTGGTTGAATGATATTCCAGTTGATATCAGTAGTAGTGAGAAACTTCTATAAACTGCACTTAATCCATCTATCAAAATACATCAACCTGACTCCATGTATACTGCAGGCTCATGGTTATCTGTAATTATGAGCTGCAAACCTTTCACCGCTAACCATGTGTTCATCCACCATGATTACAAATGTTTACTTGATGTTCACCATGGGAGCGGTTATATGTAATGTGTGTCTAGCCTGCACTGGGTTCTGGACAAGCTGTAATCTATATGCCTGCACATATCCGATCTGGTTCCTGATATTAGTTTTCATCTGAAATCCATTACTTCAACATCACTTACAGAATTCATAAAACCTACAGTCGGCCTTAAACACTTGTGTGGCTGATTGGAGAGATGCTAGAGTATTATTTCCACTGTAAACTGATTTATATCATCTGGAATCTTACCTCTTCAAAACCACATGGTTATAACACATACTGTATATTTAAAGGCTATGGGAACCTTTGACGTATTTCATTACTAAAATACATGTACTGTTGGCTAAAAATATACTCCTCAATATTGAAATTGTAACATAATGAACAAGCCGCAAGGTCATACAAATTGAGTAAGTAACAGGTGTCGCTAATATCTGCAGATGATCCAATTTTCAAGCACCTTGCTCCAATCTGTGGCATGTGGGAAGGGCATGAAAGTCAGATTGAAAGCAAAGTGTTTTAGCCACATGAAACAATAGAGGCCGGAATGGAGGGCTATCTTCTTCAGTGATGAGTCTGGCTTTTGTCTCAGATGCACTGATGCACTAAAAATTGGTCTGGGGACCACGTAGGCAGTGCCAGGAAGAAGTCTTCACAAGCGAACATCACATTGGTCCTACTCCAGGAATTATGGTGAGGGGTGATATAATCTATGGTAGTCAGACTTCTCTAGTGTTCATTTTAGGTATGCTAACAGCTTGGCATTACATTGATTTGGTCATGGAGCCAGTGGTACACTGATTTCTCCAAGGTCTCCCAAGAACTATTTTTCAATGCGACAACTCCAGGCTGCATGTTGCTCAAGCGACTGTGCGCAGCCTGTGTAGTCTAAATGTGCTATCATGGCCTACAAAGTCTGTGAACTTGTTTTCCATCAAGCACATCTGGGACATCATTGGCAGTCAATTTCAAAGTGAGCTGTCAGCAGCTGATCTTGATGATTTGCGTGCCCAAGGGCATTTAAGCGTGGCCGAACATTACTCAGACAACCATTAATAACCTCACTGATAGCATGCCAAGCCGTGTAAGTGCATGTATTTCTGCATTACCTATACTGAATAAATAAAGATGTTTTGAATATTTTGTTTCCATTTTTTTAATCATTTGCATATCATTGACATATCTGTCGATCCTGTGATTTCCATAATTCCATGACTCTTCCTACTTGGTGTTGCAATTTCAACATTGAGCAGTGTAATTCTTGTAATTGAGTCAATTAAAATGTTTCAGTTGTGTTTCTTCTGTAGCCTGCATTTTATATTGCAGGCTGCTCAAATCTGTATAGTGTTAAATCTATCTGATGAGTTCTCTGATGGCTCTGTTTGCTGTTCTCCTAAACACTATTAAAACTGTAATAGCTATTTAATTTTTATGATTTGGTTGCAAAGATGTCAACTTAGATTTGCTTTCAGGAGAGGGCCCAAAAACGAGCTGTCAGAGACAGTGGCGTAACTCCAATAGAGGCAGACCACGCAGCTGCTATGGCGCTCGTGGGGAAAAGGTGCCTTCTGTGAACCAAAGGCCCCACACCCTATTACACTCATTACTGTCCTGCTCCAGTATAGTATTCCTATCGTCAGTGGAGAAAGCTAAAGGACCTACGATGATGTAAACACAGGTCCAGTACATCTAGTAAAGGAACTGCACAAAAAATGTTGTAGTTCCCAGGTTAGATAGCAACATCTGCCGGGAGCTCTGATGACATCATCATCACAGGTCCTGTACATCTAGTAATGGAACTGCACAGAGCATCATCACAGGTCCTTCAACCCCCCAACAGCACGGAGAAGAACTGCAGGGTGAGCTCTCTGCTGAGACTAGAATGGAGCGGTAAGAGGAGGTCCTCCTCCTGTCTCTTCATTTGCCCCCCATTCCCTATTTTTACTTATATCTCACTCATATATATAGTACTGCAGACAGTTACAACCAGTATTACCTCATTTACCTTATAACCAAACTAACCATAATTTATAACTGACCACATATGTCTGTACATACTGCACTATTGTACCTAGTATTTCTCACATCACTGCTCTATATACTATATACAGTATATATATATATATATATATATATATATATATATATATGTATATATTGATATAATAAATGCAGTGTGTACAGATATATAGTATATACAGAAGTGTACTGATATGTTAGTTATGAGCTATAATTTATGCCTCACATATCAGTACACTGCTGTATATACTGGCCAGGAACGGGTAGTGGGAGGGGCTATAAATGGGGCATGGGGGCCCAATTTAGATTCTTGCTATGGGGTGCAGTGATTTCAATGTACTCCCCTGGTCAGAGAGGTTGTCAGATGGATTGCACACTAAACAGGAGCAGCTTGCAATTCATGAGAATACATCCAGGCTGCAGAATACAAACTATTGAAACCCAATTACTAAAACTACTTTCAGGCCAATATATGCTATGTTCATAGCCTTTGAATGCTACAGAATGCTACATGCAGTAAAAAGATAAATGAAATGTCAATGCTCATTAAAACATACAACCATACATTGGGGGATGCCATTAATATCCATTGATTAAACTAATCTAATTATCAGAATTTGCCCCCGGAAGTCCTCTCCGGCCCCATTCACTATAAAGCATACTGCAGTCTTTGTCTGGCTGCCTCTCGGCATGTTTGCCGTGCTACAGCCGGACCTCCAGGCCATCCCCATTATAATGAATGGGGCTGGAGCATACCTTATGAAATAGATAAGGTATGTTTTTGTGTGTTTTTTTTTTTTACCAAATTAGTCCCTGAAAGGCCTTCATTTTAATCTCAATACCACTATCAGTGGTGAGGCGGCATCTGAGGGATTCAGTGACGGGGGGCTGCACAACCGCCATTACCCATCATTGCGCCCACTACATAGAAAGGAAGGCACTTTGTGACGAAGTAATTGGTCACAAATCGAATTTCTTTGTGAAATTCGGCGAAGCAGCCGAAACAAATTTTTCATAACTTTGCTCACCTCTAATTGTAATTACTCACATATATCATCAATACAGTCACATATTAGGAGTTTCATTTGATTCCAACAACTCCTTATTGGTGATTTTTTTTACTTTTTATCAATAAATGTTTATTATACCTGTAAAAAAAGACTACACATTTTGTGTAATGCTGTTGAAATATCTACTACATAATCAACGCAGTCTCCTGCAATATGACAGCAAAACCTTTATATGGCAGAGCCAAAAGCATGAGGTCAGGCAGGTTACACTCTTAAAACAAACCCTTTTTAAAGGTTTTTTTCAGCTTATTAAACATTTGTAAGGCAAGGTTATATGCTTTTGCTGTAGGCACATTCACCTTTATTCTAACAAGCCGGGTTATTGTTCAAAAATCCAATAACTACAAGTATTTCTTCAATCCCTCCTTTAGAACAGACAGAAGATGTGAGATTTCTTGATAGATTTTCTGACCTTTTACCCTCTGATTTTCATTGCATAGTAAATTAAATCAGTTAACATTACGGATTTGTCAGGGCATAATACCAGTCCATCACTTCCACTGCTTTATTGCCTCAACATTCTTCTATTGCATTTTAATGAATCTATAAATGCCAAGGATCACTAGGGTTTTAATATTTTAAAATTCTATGCTTCCTAAAGAAAGTGTAGACGAGACGTTTGTATTTCTAGCCCAGACAGCGATAAAATGCAGGAAAATCTTGCTACACATGCAAATTTAGGATAACATTGCCATCTAGTGGTAGATTATGGATATAGCAGATAATTCATAGTAAAGCCAACCTACTAAATGCAGGTCTCAGATCCCCCCTTAATAAATGTGGACCCCAGAACCAGAGTCTTTTTTTACCCAACTTAAATTTTATTAAGTTTTATATTTTGCAAGCATATACAATGGTGAACGGTCCAGAACAGGTGGACCCATTCATATATCAATTTACAAAGTTATAGTAAAAATATGAAAAAAAGAACAAATAAAGCCTCTCCGCATCTATAATGATATTATAGAC
Source organism: Rhinella marina (assembly GCA_900303285.1). Classification (NCBI taxonomy): domain Eukaryota; kingdom Metazoa; phylum Chordata; class Amphibia; order Anura; family Bufonidae; genus Rhinella; species Rhinella marina. Next base: position 29,214 of record ONZH01014442.1, read on the forward strand.
TTGTGAGTATCCCATGCCTGCCAATTTTTTTAGAAACTTGGGCATCATAATATGCTGGAGTGTGATAGACAGGGGTGCTCCTAGCCTTTCTGCTGCCTGAGGCGAAAACTGAAACAGCGCCCCCCTTCCCATGCCAATTTCTCAACCTAACCCCTTTGCCACAATGAAAGCTCTCATTGTCCATGGCCCTTCCACTACCCCCCTCTTGCCCCTACCTGGTGCTGCCTGAGGCGATCGCCTCACCTGGCCTCATTGGTAGTGCACCCCTGGTGATAGAATATTCTAAGGACCGGATATCTTGTATCCGAGTATAAAGATCAGATCACGTAGGGGGTATGGTTCAGAGCTGAACCCGGACATACCCCCATTTTCAACCAGGCAGCCCCCTCTGACTTGAGCATCGGAGCAGTTCATGCTCCAATGCTCTCCTTTGCCCTGCGGTGAATCGCGCAGGACAAAGGCATTTTTAGGCGTTCCGGCTCCTCTTAGGGCTGCCAGGCAGAGGCTTCTGCCCAGCAGTGAGCCCAGTGACATCACCGAACACACTGCTGGGCAGAAGCCTCTGCCCGGCAGTGTGTTATTGTAAAAAGAAGAGCCCTTGCCCTGCGCAATCCTGTGCAGGGCAAGGGAAAGCATCGGAGCATGAAATCATCTGATGCTAACATCAAGGGGGCTGCCTGGGTGAAATTATGGGTATGTCCGGGTTCAGAACTGAACCCGGACAACCGCTTTAACGCCCTGTATATAAATCGCCACATTAGCAGATGTAACCATCCCGGGCAAGTTGCTGTCAGTACTATGATGTCATCAGGTAGGGTACCATCTGTGACATCATCAAGGGTATCAATGGGTATCAAGGGTATTAAGGGTATTTCCCAGGATATGTCCATGCTAACATATGTTACCGTTGAATATGCATCTGTATAGTACAATTTTTGTTAAGAGTTAGAATCAGTCTTTTTGTTGGTAAAGCAAATTTTTAACCATTTTCTCTTCTGGGACCTTTGGTGAATATTACTGAAATTAGTAAGATTGGTATCTGCACTGGCATCAAGCTATATATACATACAATTATACACATAAATTTATTAAAGGGATAAATGCTACAGTTTCTACAGTATAACAACTAAGCTTAACCATGCTGTTCTGTTTGGGTCAAAATGAAATTTGAGACCCTGCAGATTCTTTATTATGAGGATCTGAAACTTGGGGTTAATTGGATTTTCCTCATTTGAGGGGTTCTTTTTTTTAGCATTTTATACAGATCTCCTGCCATATTTTCAGTAACATAAAGGAGTTATAATCTCATTTTGGATTATTTATTGCATCTACTATTGTTTATCAATTTATCCAGTTCCTGTAGGTCCCTGCAGATTTACACATGCGCTCAATACATTTTCAAATTACTGCAGATGGATGGGCTTTCAGTACAGTTCTGTGCAAGTATATTTCGCTGTAAATGCTCAGGTGTGTACAGGAAGAAACCCTGGATAAAGAGCTGAAAAAAATCAGGGTATGCGAGTTGTTCTAGATTTGACACATGGACTAAAAGGACAACTTTTTCACATCCTACCAACTGGGGCAGATGTTGCTAAAAGGAAAACTTACCATGCTGGGTACTGTAAGGAAAAACAAGCCAGAACTGCCGCAAGGTATCCTTAGTAAAAGAGATGTGCATAGTTCCATGTTTTATACTACTGGAGATACAACAGTTGTTTCTTATATTCCCAAAAAACAAACAAACAGGTCATTCTGATGAGCACGATGCACCATGACAATCCAATAAGTAGTTGAGATGACAAAAACCTGGACATGATATTGGATTACAATGCCACAAAAGGGGCAGTTGATACACTTGATCAACTAATATCTACCCTGTTTCTCCAAAAATAAGCCCTACCCCAAAAATAAGCCCTAGCGCTATTTTGCAGGGTTTTTGGAGTAGGCTTAAAACGTAAGCCCTACCTCAAATATAAGCCCTAGATACAATAAGCGCTCCAGATCTAGGTTATGTCACATGATGTCACTGACGTTACATACAAGGAGAATTGGAAAACTGTGCCCAGGACGGTAGCAGGCATGGCAGAATCCACTCACCCAATCACGACATGCGTCTACTGCCACCTAAGAGGAGATACCATAGAGAGAGCACAGTGCCAGTGCCAGAGTGTCTCCAGAGTACTGCCTCCCGAGTGCAGAGAGGAGATAGAGAGCTGGGGCACAGTGGAATTGCCTCAGAGAGAATGTAAGAGAGAGTGCCAGTAACACCCTCTGACACTACACCACCAAATAAGCCCTACCCCAAAAATAAGTCCTAGCCCTTTTTTCGGAGGAAAAAAATAATATAAGACCCTGTCTTATTTTTGGAGAAACACTGTACTTACATGCAAACACAAAACCAATCGTTGGCCAATGATTGTATTTTATAACATTCTTGATGTTTCTGCATACAATGCATTTGTTTTATGGAGTGAAATAAACCCCAATTGGAACAGGGATAAACTGCATAAAAGAAGAATGTTTCTTGAAGAATTAGGAAAATCCCGTGTTAGGTCATATAATGAAGGAAGAAAAGAGAAAACCCAGAAGGGAAGGAGCAGCAGCCATTGTACACAGTATCCAGCAGCATGCTCAAACAAGCCAACCCTCGGCCTCCACCAGCACTGCTACCAGCCTAAAAAGGAAAAGATGCAGCTTTTGTCCTTCATCATGTGACAATAAAACAAATATGACATGTTCTGGGTGTGCAAAATATTTATGTAAAGCACGTGTGTCATTATTGTGCTGAATGTAAGAATGAATTAATATAACATTGTGAACCTGTTCAACCTGTTAAATTTCATGTTATAGTTGATGGAAATAGTTACGTATCTTAAGCACGTTTGATATTTCTGTGCAGAATGTAATAATGCGAGAATATTGCAATAAGCCTGTGCAACCTTTTTCTAAACAAAATAAAGAATAATTAAGTTTTTAATTTCATTTTTCATTTGTTTATGACCAACCATGTTCACATACAGTTTCAAATAATACACTTAGATTAGCTAAGACTTTAATAGGTCGGGTCTAGTGATGAGCGAACATGTTTGGCAGAATACACTATTTGGCCAAACATGGCGGCGCTTGTGTGTGCTCGAGCGCCATACTCGAGTCCCCTCTCCGCACGCTAATTAGCCGATTAGCGTGCGGGAAGGTATGGACATTCACTTTAATGCCAGTAGCCATGTTAGCTACTGGCATTACAGTGATTGGCTGGCCAGGAATGCGTCATCGGGTGCTGTAAAGCACCCGGTGACATGTGACCGGCTCATACCGAGCAAGGGAGAGCTGCTGCAAGAGTAGGGACAGAAGAACTCTAGGCAGGGATAGAATTTGCTCAGAAAAGACCCAAAAGCCCTTTTAAGGGCTATTATATCTTGCTGTCAAACATTGTTTTATTTTGGGGGTGTTAAAAATAGCGCTAGGTGGCCTGCCATTAACGCCATCTGTGGAGCTGCTGCATGCTGTATGATCCTCTCTGTATACTATATACCTGACATCCTTTGCTATTATTTCTGCTGTTAAGCCCGCAGTATCTCTTTTGCTTCTCACTATATAGCATTTGCGCAAGGAGGGACTTATACTGTAGGGATAAGATTTGGCTAGGTAGGGCTAGTAGTTCTGTTCAAAAGACACAAAAGTCCATTGTTATATCTGGCTACATTTTTTTTTCTTTTGGGGCAAAAAGAACGCATGTGTGCCTGACACTACCACTACGTGCACAGCGTGTGTATTAGAACCTTTCAAAAGTCTATATACCTGACGTCCGTTGGTATTTTTTCTACCGTTAATTTAGGCCGCAGTTCCTTGTTTGCGTCTGCTATATAACATTTGCGCAAGGAGGGACTTATACTGTAGGGATAAGTTTTGGATAGGCAGGGCTAGTAGTTCTGTTCAAAAGACACAAAAGTCCATTGTTAAATCTGGCTGCATTTTTTTTTCTTTTGGGTCAAAAAGAATGCAAGCGTGCCTGACACTACCACTACGTGCACAGCGTGTGTATTAGAACCTTTCAAAAGTCTATATACCTGACATCCATTGCTATTTTTTCTGCCGTTAATTAAGGCCACAGTATCTCTTTTGCGTCTGCTGTATAACATTTGAGCAAGGAGGCACATATAGTGTAGGGATATGATTTGGCTAGGCAGGGCTAGTTGTTCTGTTCAAAAGACACAAAAGTCCATTGTTGGACTGGCTGCAATATATTATTTTTGTAGTGGGTTAAAAATTGCGCAAGGTTGCCTGACCTTAACACCACCTTTTCAGCGTCTGCTGTCTAACATTTATGTATCCCAAATAACAGAAATCCAGTGTATTTTTTTCTGCAGCTATTGAAGGCGACATTACTAATGTCGACGTGATTAGCGACAGAAAGAAACTCGATAAATGTCAGGTATATAGGAGAAACATACATTGTCCTGCACATGTAATGTCACCGTGATTAGCGGCAGAAAGAAACGCAATAAATGTCAGGTATATAGGAGAAACATACATTGTCCTGCACACGCTGCCCAGCTGGTGTTAAGATTAGGCAAACTTGCGCAAATTTTGACCATCAAGAATAACAATATTGCAGCCAAATATAACAAAAGTCCTTAAAAGGACTTTGGGGTCTTTTCAATAGAACAACTAGCCCTACCTAGCCAAATCCTATCCCTACACTATCTGTGCCTGATTGCGCAAACATTATACATTATATGAATAACGGCTGAAAAAAATACACTGGATGTCAGGTATTTAGGATACACAAAGATTATACTGCACATACAGCACAGGTCTGCTGCATAACGTTTGCTCATTCGGTGAAATTTTTCTGCTCATACTAAAAAAAATCTGCGCAACTGTGCTTTTGACAAACTTGCATATATACCATTTAGTATGTGCAGGGCGAGCAGTAAGGGACAGGGAAGTGGCCGTGCTGCTGATGGTGCACGGTGGGCGCGGTGAAACAGTGTCTGCTGGCAGAGCACAAGAAACAAAGTCATCCAAAACTCCTAGCTTCATGTCTCAGTTTAGAGGGTGGCGCAAGACAGGTTTTTGTTAAGTCAACATGTCAGGAGAAGGACCAAAGTTAGGTTAATTTTTTAGGTTAAAAAATTAGGGGTGAGGGCCTGCTGGTGAACCTCTTAAATATTTAAAGGCGAGGGCAGCCTAATGAGCAGTTTGATATGATGGAGGAAGAGGAGGAAGAGGACGAGAAGAGGAAGAGGTTCATGGAAATACAGTGTATTCAATACACCTTAAAAGCCACATTTAAAGTTCCTTTATGTTCAGTCACTTACCTCTGGTGGGGTAGTGAAGTCAGGGGCAATCCAGGCCTTGTTCATTTTGATTAGCGTCAGCATTTTCATTTGACAGGCGGATGCGCTTAGCAGTTATTATGCCCCCAGCGGCACTAAATAACCGCTCCGACAAAACGCTGGCGGCAGGGCAGGCCAGCACCTCCAAGGCGTAGAGTGCCAGTTCATGCCACGTGTCCAACTTAGATACCCAATAATTATAAGGCACAGAGGGATCGCTGAGGACGTTGACATTGTCAGCTACAGTAGGTACTCCTTTACCATTTTACAAAACTTTTCCCTCCTAGTTGTGACACTAGGCCGCTTATCAGAACCTTTTTCCACATGCAGCGCTGTCCGTCTTTATTGTGAGCAGGTAGAGTTCCAGCGCGTGCTCAGGTCGCACAGCAGTCAGTGAGCTGGCAAGTGTAAGCGCTGCTGCAGCGTTGCCAGACCAGCGGAAGCTGTAGGTGACTTTCGGAAATGTGCACCTTCACCAGCAGCTCAGGCAAAAAAGTGTAGTTTTTTAGAAACCGCTGAACCACTAAGTTTGAAGCAGTTGTTTGTCCTGAGGGAGACTCCTGTTCGTCCTTCCTGTTGGAGGAACAGGTAGACTAATTCCTGTCATTAGTTCCAGGGTCCTATAGGGTCAGTTTGGTTTAGGTTCCTGTGTATAAACTCGCCTACCTTTTAGGCCTGTTCATACTGGTAGTCAATCAGGATTAGAGTCATGGTTTCCTTTAGGAGGTGTCCATCTACCTTCCTTAGTTTCCAGGCCTAATCTTCTTTCCATCCTATGCTCTATGTGGTTTTCCCCCCACACCTGAGCGTGACAGCATGTGTGTGAGCTTGCCGAGCTCCAAAGCCGCCACCAAGTTGCGGCCGTTATCAGACACAACCACGCCTGGTTGTAGGTTGCGTGGCGAGAGCCACACCTCAGCCTGGTCCCTTATACCCTGCCACAGCACTGTGGAGGTGTGTTGTTTGTCACCTAAGCATATTATAATAATAAGTTTCAGCAAAGCCTGTTGCCGCTTCCCCACCGCTGTGCTAAACTGCTTCGAGCTACTGACTGAAGTCTAGGTGGTGGCGGAAATCCTGATGGAAGTAGGGCCTGTAATCCTTTGTGTCGGTAGCACCTGTGCCATCCCAGGGTATGACTTGCTCCCAGCCTCCACAACGTTCACCCAGTGTGCCGTCAGGGAAATGTAGTGTCCCTGGCCAGAAGCACCTGTCCATGTGTCAGTCGTTAAGTGGACCTTCCCAGTAACTGCATTGGTCAGGGCATGGGTTATGTTACGGGACACATGCTGGTGTAATATCTGAAGTAAATTATTTTATTTTGTTGTGCGCTCTTAAACAGCTTTTTTTCCAGAACGTTTTCGGCAGTATAGCCTTTTTCAATCAGCCGTAGTAGCGCTGCACTGTTATCTAGGAGAGGGGACCCAATAATTATAAGGCACAGAGGGATCGCTGAGGACGTTGACATTGTCAGCTACAGTAGGTACTCCTTTACCATTTTACAAAACTTTTCCCTCCTAGTTGTGACACTAGGCCGCTTATCAGAACCTTTTTCCACATGCAGCGCTGTCCGTCTTTATTGTGAGCAGGTAGAGTTCCAGCGCGTGCTCAGGTCGCACAGCAGTCAGTGAGCTGGCAAGTGTAAGCGCTGCTGCAGCGTTGCCAGACCAGCGGAAGCTGTAGGTGACTTTCGGAAATGTGCACCTTCACCAGCAGCTCAGGCAAAAAAGTGTAGTTTTTTAGAAACCGCTGAACCACTAAGTTTGAAGCAGTTGTTTGTCCTGAGGGAGACTCCTGTTCGTCCTTCCTGTTGGAGGAACAGGTAGACTAATTCCTGTCATTAGTTCCAGGGTCCTATAGGGTCAGTTTGGTTTAGGTTCCTGTGTATAAACTCGCCTACCTTTTAGGCCTGTTCATACTGGTAGTCAATCAGGATTAGAGTCATGGTTTCCTTTAGGAGGTGTCCATCTACCTTCCTTAGTTTCCAGGCCTAATCTTCTTTCCATCCTATGCTCTATGTGGTTTTCCCCCCACACCTGAGCGTGACAGCATGTGTGTGAGCTTGCCGAGCTCCAAAGCCGCCACCAAGTTGCGGCCGTTATCAGACACAACCACGCCTGGTTGTAGGTTGCGTGGCGAGAGCCACACCTCAGCCTGGTCCCTTATACCCTGCCACAGCACTGTGGAGGTGTGTTGTTTGTCACCTAAGCATATTATAATAATAAGTTTCAGCAAAGCCTGTTGCCGCTTCCCCACCGCTGTGCTAAACTGCTTCGAGCTACTGACTGAAGTCTAGGTGGTGGCGGAAATCCTGATGGAAGTAGGGCCTGTAATCCTTTGTGTCGGTAGCACCTGTGCCATCCCAGGGTATGACTTGCTCCCAGCCTCCACAACGTTCACCCAGTGTGCCGTCAGGGAAATGTAGTGTCCCTGGCCAGAAGCACCTGTCCATGTGTCAGTCGTTAAGTGGACCTTCCCAGTAACTGCATTGGTCAGGGCATGGGTTATGTTACGGGACACATGCTGGTGTAATATCTGAAGTAAATTATTTTATTTTGTTGTGCGCTCTTAAACAGCTTTTTTTCCAGAACGTTTTCGGCAGTATAGCCTTTTTCAATCAGCCGTAGTAGCGCTGCACTGTTATCTAGGAGAGGGGAGCGATTCCCGTTTCTCCGGTGCTCAGTGCACCTGGCGTGTTCAGTCAGTGATGGGCAACGGCCCCTTGTAGTGACGCCAGTTTCGGGGCCGTTGCCCATTACTGACTGAACACGCCAGGTGCACTGAGCACCGGAGTAACGGGAATCGCTCCCCTCTCCTAGATAACAGCGCAGCGCTACTACAGCTGATTGAAAAAGGCTATACTGCCAAAAACGTTCTGGAAAAAAAGCTGTTTAAGAGCGCACAACAAAATAAAATAATTTACTTCAAATTATCCTTTGGAATACAGGAGTTTTTGTTCTATCTGATCTCTGGTGTGGGAACCATCTCCTGCTATCCTATTACCAGCAAGCGAGTGTAACCTGACCTGTTTCTACATGCTGGTGTAAGGCGGTGAGGGCACACTGGCAAAAATAGTGGTGTTTAGGTACTGAGTAACGAGGGACAGCCGCCGCCATCAGTCTGCGAAAAGCCTCAGTGTCCACAAGCAACATTTTCAGCGCCAGCAATTTGTAAAGGTGTGCATTTAGTGCTATGGCCTGTGGGTGGGTGGCTGGGTATTTGCGCTTTCGTTCAAAGGCCTGGGGTATGGACATCTGTACGCTGCGCTGGGACACAGAAGTGGATGTGCTCGCTGATGGTGCTTGCGAGGGTCCGGGTGCAGGGGGGAGGCATCTGGGCCTGCGTCTTGGCTAGCACGTAACACAGGGAAGAGGAGGCAGTGGTGTGACCCGCAGACACCGATTGTGGATCCAGGCATTTGGCCCACCTATTAGAGTGCTTTGCTGCAATGAACATCATGCTGGTGGTGGTCAGGTTGCTAGTGTTCATGCCCCTGCTCATTTTGGTACAGCACAGGTTGCAAATGACAATTCTTTTATCATCCACACTTGTTGGTGTGGCCTGCTTCTCCCTTTTGCCACCCCACCGCCTCTTACAGCCTGTTGCGGTGCTGCGCATCCCTCCCTCTCTGTACTGCTGTCCTCGCTCAGCTTGCCTCCTTCCCATGTTGGGCCAGTGATTTCATTGTCCACTACTTCCCCTTCCTCTTTGGGAAGGAATTTTTTCCCTTAAAGTGAGGAATATTGGCTTCTACCTCAAAGGGGTTTTTTGCCTTCCTCTGGATCAACTTGCAGGATAACAGGCCGAACTGGATGGACAGATGTCTTTTTTCGGCCTTATAAACTATGTTACTATGTTACTATGTTACTTCTTCACTCTGGTCCTCATCCTGACAAGTTGACGTTCAGTGCTGCTGACACTCAAAAACATTTGGGGTGAGGGTCTGCTGCTGATCTGACCATCTAAAACATTAGAGACGAGTGCCTGCTGCTGAGCTGACCATGTAAAACATTCGGGGTGAGTGCCTGCTGCTGATCTCACAGTGTAAAACATTACAGGTGAGGGCGTGCTGCTACTTGCACTTTACGTACAAGTAAATATATGTTTCCTAACAATATTCCTGTAAAATCGATATTATCTTGGGTTTTGGGGGGTGTTTTTGTCATTCCGTAAAAGTGGCATAATACTCGGACATCATCGTTAACAGCAGCGACTTCGGTGTCCAAGATGCATCCAGACATCCTCCCCATGCTGTTCCCTAACCATTTCAGTGGTGTTTCCACCATTTTCTCACGTTTCCCTATCAACCAGACACCCTCCCCTCTGCAGAGCAGGGGGTGCCTGGTCTTCTCCCATAGACTTCCATTATACTCGGGTGCTCAGCCGAGCACTCGAGCACCTACTAGTGTTCGGCCAGAGCACCCGAGCATCGGGGTGCTCGATCATCACTAGGCAGGTCATATTGACTCGAAACCGTACAAGTGTATATTAAATGCGAACAGAACCGCAGGGTTAAATAATCATATATAACTTTCAATGGACATTCAGCAAGGCATTAGCCATGTAAAATAATGATGCAGTTGAGCAGTACGTCATGTAGATTAGGTCTAATGTTATGAGACTGCAATAAAGCAGGTCATCTGTATGCATTGCAGTGTCTGAACTGACCTGATATGGCAGGTTTTAATGATGAGCATGTTACACTGCCCTGTGTATTTTGACCTCTGGCTCCCCTCATGCTTTCAGGTTTACCTCCTTTGAAAAATAACTGCTCAGTGCTCTTAGTGCCTTATGTACAATACTTTACCATTACAGCTCAGCTCTTTGTGCTGTTGACCTTTCCTTTTCCTAATTTACTAACAAAAAGGCACAATAATAACAATCATCATCATAAAAAAATATTGTCAATCTATGTTTCTACAGCAACAACACATTCCATAGCACTTTTCAAATCAGATGGAACATGTGCAAACTCAGACCTTACATAGTGATAAATTAATGAACAGTTCAGATAGGAGTGAGAGCCCTGCTCGCAAGAGCTTACAGTTAGAGATGAGCAGATAGATTCCAGACAAACTGAACTTGTTACATATAGCCCAAAAGATTCTACTTTTGGAAAATCCAAACCTTTTGTGATTTGTCTCCCTTGAATTGCTCAAAATGGTGGTCAGGGGCGTAACAAGGTTTTAAGGGGCCCTATAGCAAAACATCAATGGGGCCCCACAACACCATGACCACCTTCAGTAACATGAATATGAGAAGCTTATTGATTATGTTGATTTTCCTAATGCACAGGCAGGACCAAGGCAAGGTATTTTTGTGGCATAGGCAGATAATCTAAGCTGCGCCCCCACCCAACCCCAGATATTCAGGCTTTTTAAGAACCCAATGCTTCCTTCCGACTTGTGGAAGAAAGACAGTTTAGTTAAGGCATGGACTCGAGCGGCAGGAATGTAATATTACCACTTTACAAAACGTTGGTGCGGCTTCATCTGGAATATGCAGTTCAGTTCTGGGCACCAGTCTATAGAAAGGATGCCCTGGCGCTGGAAAAAGTACAGCGGAGAGCAACTAAACTGATAAGGGGTCTGGAGGGTCTTAGTTATGAAGAAAGATTAAAAGAATTGAATTGATTTAGTCGTGAGAAGAGACTAAGGGGGGACATGATTAACCTGTACAAATATATAAATGGGCCATACAAAAAATACAGTGAAAAACTGTTCCATATAAAATGTTTCAAAAGACAAGGGGGCACTGCCTCCAACTGGAGAAGAAAAAGTTCAGTCTCCAGAAGTGTCAAAACTTCTTTACTGTAAGAACTGTGAATCTGTGGAATAGATTTCCTCAGGACGTGGTCACAGCAGGAACAGTGAACTGTTTTAAAAAGGGTTTAGATGAATTCTTAAAAGTAAACAACATTAATGCTTATGAAAATGTGTTGAAATTAGAGATGAGCGAATCATGCAAAATTTTATTCGCCGAACATTCGCCGAACTTTTCCTAAGATTCGTATATATTCGACTAATAGATTTGTTGAATTTGCGTACACAATATACGTAATTATATGGCTTTTAGCGAACATTCGAGCACTAATAACGAACGTTCAAGTAAAAAAGGTACGCAACCTCTTTGAACACGTACGCATAAGCATACAAAGTGTGTACGAATATGACGGGCTTTGCTGGAGAGGAATGGTGGAGCAGGAGGAATGCTCTGAGTCTGACCCCTGGCTTCTTATGGATACTGTATCAGCAGATGACAGCAGATCATCCGGCTGAGACTGAGATGAGCGTGCCATCCATTCCACTACCTCATCCATTTCTCCTCCACTACAATTTTGCGCCTTGGTGCGCCTGGTAGAACAACGGCCAAGTATTGCGAATACTACTAGTAGATGCTCCGGCTACAGGTCTTTTGGCACTTCTGCCCTGTGCCACCTTCTCCTTTTTTTTAGAGCTCAAGGTCTGGCTGGAACTGGACCCCTTTTGCTTATCCATTCCAGACATTTTTCAATTCACTCTGTGACCCTGCAGCTGGTCTTTGTCCCTGTATCTCCCTGTCTCTCCCTATCTCTCCCTGTCTCTCTCTCCCTGCCTGATTAATTACTAGCCCTGCACTAGCCCTGCACTTGCCCTTCAGTATCCCTGATATGTGTAATATGGATTCCCAAAGCAATTACACCCCAATTTTCACAAAACAGGTCTCAGAACTTCACACACAGTGATTCTGCTCGTCTCAGCAGTCGCAGCAGAAGTGATGCGTCACTGGCTTACCGAGCCTGAGCCAATCAGAGCAAGCCCTGCCCACTAGGTCAAGTGACCACTTTCTTCCTGGGCTTTTGAACACGATAAACGAACTAACAGTAACATTTCGCTAATGAATTGAATTTGTACGCAACAGTAACTTATACGTAGCAATAGCGTATAATTTATAGGACAAACTACGTAGTGAATGCACACAAAGCCGAAGCGAATCACCGAGTATTCGGATTCGCTTCGCAGCTAAAAATTTCCAAGATTTGATACGAATCAACTAGAGATGAGCGAATCTATTCGCCGCTTCGTAGATTCGTATCGAATCTTGGGATTTTTCAGCTGCGAAGCGAATCCGAATATTAGGTGATTTGCTTCGCTTTTGTACGTATTCGCTACGTAGTGTGTCCTATAAATTATACGCTATTCTACGTATAATTTAGTTACTCTATACGCTGTCGCGTACGAATTCAGTACAGCGATGCAGACTTTTCCCTGGTAGTTACTCTATACGCTGTTGCGTACGAATTCAATTCAGCAATGCAGACTCCTCCCTGGTAGTTCCGCCCCTTTCTCCAGCGCAGGAGGATGACGAGGCAAAGAGGCTTAAACGTGTCCGTGAGCATACTAGGTAGGTGATATTTAAAATTTTTATATTATACCTATAATAATGTATTTGCACTTTACCATATATATGTCTCGAATATTCGCTCTGCCTCTGAGGAGTGCACGCCGTGGCCTCTCCTCGTACGTGCCTGCATATTACGTAATCGCTTAGACAATAGTACGCTGAGATTCGTAAGCTATTTGTACGCTCATGCGTACGTCTTCTAAGAAGTCGCGTACATTTTGTAAATGAACGTTCGTTATTAGTGAGCGAATGTTCGCTAATAGCACATAATAACGTATATTTTGTACGCAAATACAACTAATCTATTCGTCGAATATACGAATTTTAGGAAAAGTTCGGCGAATGTTCGGCGAATAATTTTTTTAATGATTCGCTCATCTCTAGAATCAACGGATCAGTGAATAGATTTGCTCATCTCTAGTTGAAATCTGAGTCTCACTTTGTTCTGGGATTCACATCCCTATCTATTCCTTGGTTGAACTTGATGGACTTACATGTATGTCTTTTTTCAACCATATTAACTATGTAACTAATATGAGGAAATAGAGAAAAAAAGGCAGAAATACTTGATTTGTACAAAGGTGCAGGCATTATAGGTGCAGGTAGAGATGAGCGAATCATCCAAAATTCGCTTTCCCGAATATTTACCGAATTTCTGACAAGATTCGTACTTAAATGAATTTATTCGGTTGAATCTACGTTAAAAAAAAAAAACAATTGTTGTTTTGCGAACATTCCTGCACAAATTACGAACGTACATTCAGCGTAGTTAATAAGTACGCAATACGTAAGGATTAGCGTACAAAAGTGCGTACAAATCCTTAGCGTACTATTAACGCGCGAATGCGTCATACGCACGAGACAAGGCTGCAGCGTACAGTTTTTAGAGGCAGGCCATTTGAGGTAGAAAAATAAGGTGCTCACTGCTAGCTATCCAGCTAAGTGCATAATTTACTAAAAACACTGGACAATAAGTGCATAATAGGACACATACATTGCAGTACCTGAAAAAGAATACACACAATGGGCTAAAGTGCTGAACCATTAAAAACAGTGTAGCTAAAATACAGCAAAGACATAAGTATGCAAACATTTTAGTGTAATCAATTTCACATTTGCAAGCATAAAAGGCTCAGATATACGTTAGAGTCTCTCCTCGGGGCTCCTTAGCATGATAAAACACTGTCTGGAACACATAGTCCAAAACTCAATTGTAATCCACGTGAGGTAATATTGTAATCCAAACAGATAACGTGTAATCCACATGGATAATAGAATATAGCAGCAAATAGAGAACCCTTTTTGCAAAGGGGGCTCCAAAATAACCTGAGAGGGGGGAGGGAGGAAAATAGTCGCGCTTAGGCGCAACTGGGACTTTTCTGCAGAATGGGGGGGAGTTCTGACAGCCATGCCAATCTAGCTGAGAGTCAAAGGGGGCAATACAAACAACCAAACATAAAAAGTGGCCACTAGCTCTCACCCGTCAGGTGCAGTCCATGGTGTGGCTCCCATAGGTCCTCCTGAGGTGTCCATTACATCACCCAGCCAGTAGAATGGTTCCTCAGATGAGGGACCTGAAGTCTTCCTAGCTGGAACTGCTGCTAAACATCATCAGAAGACGCTCCTGCCTCTTGTAGGCCACGCTCGCTGCCATAGTAGAACTCCAGTGCCCTCTTCCGGAATTCGGACTTGACTGGGTCCGGGTGGTGGTGATGCTGGCGAGCGCTGCAGCCATTTGCGCTTTTCCGGATCCTGGACAGGACAGCAGGGGTAAGAACTTCCGGCTACAGCGGTTCTGGCAAGGTTGCATCCAGGGAAGTCGCCCCTGGCTCCTGCTGGCTTCATCTTCCACGGCAGCTGGTATTGGTGGATGACTGTGGATTGGAACGTAAATGATGTTGTTGTCAGCTGACCCAGCTGAAAGAACTGTGGTGGTGGTGCTGGCAGTCCAGGAATCAGAGGCTCCGGCTGTGGCTGTGGCTATTCCCTGAACCAGAGGACGCTATCTGGGGACTCCTGAAGGCAGCGCAAGTGTCCTGGACCTGGTGGTTCATCTGGCCACACTTCAGGTTCTGTTGTAGGTACCAGCAGCTTTGAAAGGAGGGTAACCCCGGTCGCAAAGGCGCCTTTCAGGGACGCCATGGGGGTGTACTCCACCTGATCCCCCACGTACAGGCTGTGCCGAGGTTGTGGCAGGTACGGCCGTTTCACCGACCTGCGCCCCCACAAAATACTCCTTTCAGTCCTCATCGTCTGTCAGGAAGCCAGACCCTCTCTTAACGAAAAACCACAGGACCGTTCCCTTTCGGCGTTCCAATGCAGGATCTCTCGGTCTAGGGTGGTCAGGTACCTGGATGACCCAGTCCTCCACTGCATTTTTATAGTCCCTGGGGGTCTGCGCATGGGCCATCACCGATGGTGGCACAATTGGGTTCTGCCTTATGGAAGGTGTTGTTGTGGATCTCTTCCTGGGCGGCGAAGTGGACGCTCCAGCCGCCTCCGCCGCACGAGCCACAGCAGACGCTCCAGCCACACCAGCCACAGCAGACGCACCAGCTGCCTGATGGCGAAGAACCGCCTCACGATACGCAGCTAACTCCACAGGCGATAAGGAGAGTACTCGCCTTCAGTTCAGAGCGTGACACCGTGATGTCTGGAGCGGGCGGTAGTTCAGGGAACTCGTCCCCAAAGGCCATCTGGTTCCATTTGGGATGCAGCTCTTTAGCCATGCTTGCTACTTGCTCAGTGTTCAGCGCTAGTCTAAACTGGTTCAGAGGAGGATGGAGAACTGAGGGAGGAGTCTTCACTCCCTATACGTGCAAATAGTTAGATCCCGGTGTTTTCCAGTTCTGAGGGGGGAGTATCTTCACTTTCGCGCTCTTGCAGGGGCATATCGTCATTTTCCCGCCTCACGCAGAATGCGTATGTTTTGTACGTTTGATACGTATCGTTATCGTTCAAAATTTAGCGAAGATTTACGAATAATACGAAGCGAATCCTAAAAAATCCGAATTCATTTTGGAGGAGAAAATTTCCAGAGGACCAGAGGATCCTCCGGTAGGCCCCAAGCCACCCAGCCACTTAAAAAAAGCATACTTACCTGTCTTGCCGCGCTGCCGCTGTCCTCGGCTCCCACGCTCCACTGTCTTCCTTTCCGGCACGCACTATGGCCTGATGCAGCGTCAGGTCATAGTGCGCGCCGGCAGGGAAGACAGTGGAGCGCGGAACCTGATGGCAGCGGCAGCGCGGTAGGGCAGGCAAGTATGCTTTTTTTAAGTGGCTGGGTGGGCTGATCTGAGGTCTGAGGGGGGGGAGAGACCCTGATCTGAGGTCTGATGGAGCACAAGACGCTGACCTGAGGTCTGAAGGGGGAACAAGACGCCGACCTGAGGTCTGATGGGGGCACGAGACGCCGACCTGAGGTCTGATGGGGGCACGAGACGCCGACCTGAGGTCTGATGGGGGCACAAGACGCCGACCTGAGGTCTGATGGGAGCACGAGACGCCGACCTGAGGTCTGATGGGGCACGAGACGCCGACCTGAGGTCTGATGGGGGCATGAGACGCCGACCTGAGGTCTGATGGGGGCACGAGACACCGACCTGAGGTCTGATGGGGGCACGAGACGCCGACCTGAGGTCTGATGGGGGCACGAGACGCCGACCTGAGGTCTGATGGGGGCACGAGACGCCGACCTGAGGTCTGATGGGGGCACGAGACGCCGACCTGAGGTCTGATGGGGGCACGAGACGCCGACCTGAGGTCTGATGGGGGCACGAGATGTATCCCTGTACAGTGACATCACTGTGTTTATTATCCCTGTACAGTGACATCACTGTGTTTATTATCCCTGTACAGTGACATCGCTGTGTGTATTATCCCAGTGCAGGAAGAGGTAAGTGGTCTGTGTTTGTGTGTTTGTTTTCTATTTTTCAGGGTCGTGAATGCAGAGGACTACGGCGAAGAGGACTATGGCTGGCGAAGGAAAAAAGGGGGGGACCCCACGCCATTTTTTTAACATTATTTAATTATTTTTGTAAAAAAATGGTGTGGGGTCCCCCCCTTTTTTCCTTCACCAGCCAGATACAACCAGCAGCAGCAGCCTGGCACTACCAGGGTGGGAAGGGACACGGTTATTGGCCCTTCCCAGCCTAATGGTACCAGCCTGCAGCCGCCCCAGAGCCAGACCCTCAATTTAGAAGGTCCGGTCCTGCGGGTACCCGGCTCTTCCCGGCACCCCTGGTGGCGGTGGGTGCCGAGGTAATAGATGTTGGGGTTAGTGCTGGCCTGCCATACCGGCAAGCACTAAGCCCAGTATTAGTAATCAGGGCCGCCTGTAGATAGCCCTAATTACTAAAACTGTAGTATTGTAAAAAAAAAATACACACACACAAGTATAAAACATTTTATTGAAATAAACACTCCCCCAGACTTCTGTTTGACCATTTTATTTAAAAAAAAAAAAAAAAAAAAAAAAAAGCTGGTCCGACTTAGTCCACCGAATCCGACGTAGTCCTCTGCATTCACGACCCTGAAAAATAGAAAACAAACACACAAACACAGACCACTTACCTTCCTGCACTGGGATAATACACACAGCGATGTCACTGTACAGGGATAACAAACACAGCGATGTCACTGTACAGGGATAATAAACACAGCGATGTCACTGTACAGACATAATAAACACAGCGATGTCACTGTACAGGGATAATAAACACAGTGATGTCACCATACAGGGATAATAAACACAGTGATGTCACCGTACAGGGATAATAAACACAGTGATGTCACCGTACAGGGATAATAAACACAGTGATATCAAAGTCCAGGGATAATACACACAGTGATGTCACTGTACAGGGATACATCTCGTGCCCCCATCAGACCTCAGGTCGGCGTCTCGTGCCCCCATCAGACCTCAGGTCGGCGTCTTGTGCCTCCATCAGACCTCAGGTCAGCGTCTTGTGCCCCCATCAGACCTCAGGTCAGCGTCTTGTGCCTCCATCAGACCTCAGGTCAGCGTCTTGTGCCCCCATCAGACCTCAGGTCAGCGTCTTGTGCCCCCATCAGACCTCAGGTCAGCGTCTTGTGCCCCCATCAGACCTCAGATCAGCGTCTTGTGCCCCCATCAGACCTCAGATCAACACAATGTGCCTCCATCAGACCTCAGGTCAGCGTCTCGTGGCCCCCCTCAGACCTCAGATCAACACAATGTGCCCCCATGTGCCCCCATCAGACCTCAGGTCAGCGTCTTGTGCCCCCCTCAGACCAGCGTCTTGTGGCCCCCCTCAGACCTCAGATCAGGCCACCCAGCCACTTTAAAAAAAGCATACTTACCTGTTCTGGCCGCCGCTGTCTTCAGGCTCCCCACTCCACTGTGTTCCCTGCCGGCGCGCACTATGACCTGACGCTGCGTCAGGTCATAGTGCGCGCCGGCAGGGAACACAGTGGAGCGCGGAACCTGAGGACAGCGGCAGCCAGAACAGGTAAGTACGATTTTTTTAAAGTGGCTGGGTGGGCTGATCTGAGGTCTGAGGGGGGTGTGGGGCCCCCCATGAAATCATTGGAGCGGGGGCCTGGAGCAGTAGCTCCAGGTGCTCCAATTATAATCCGGCCCTGGCAGCGTGGCAGATATTAGAACATGGCAACCGCATTAAGGTGATGCGCGCGCCATGTTCTATGTATGGGACGGCAAGAAAACTCGGTATCGAGCTTCGGTACCGCACTAGGTACCGAAACCGTACCGAGTTTTCGATATATTGTGCAACACTACTTTCAACTACCTCACCCCCCGACACCTGTGTCTCGCCTTTGTCCACCACCTCCTCAGACAACACTGGTAAATCCCCAAATCCCCACTGTCAGCACACTGAGACTGCAAAAGGTCTTGCGAATTGGGGCAGAGAATGTTCTGGGGTAGCACATCAGAGAAGGGGTGACTATTGGGTTCCAGGGAGTACGTGACCACATGCAATCTCCATCCAAAAAGTCATACTGAGGCTCACCACCATGCTTTACACTGCAATCTTATTGAAAGACAGACAATCAGGGGTTTACCGCCAGGTTGTCAGGCAGCATTTTTAAGTGGGTCACCATTACCGTGTCCCTGAAAATTGCCTTGGGGTCATCACCAGACTATTGGCCAGATTTAGAAAAAATGGTGCAATTAGGGAGCCTCAGAGGCATCCCTACATGCTGCCCCTGGTGTTTCCTATCCATTTCCAAGGTGTTTCCATCTTTTTCTGAGGTTTTCACATGTTGGGGCAAACTTGACTGTGCAGAACCTTTGGCTCCTGCAAAAATATTCGGGTCTCCCGTAGACTTTAATGGGATTCGTGATTCGGCTCAAACCCACGAATACCACGGAAGATTCGGGCCGAATTCCGAATCCCCGAATATTTTAGGATTCGCTCATCTCTAATAGTAGTGCATTGGGGTGCAGAGAGTGTGAAGGATACTGTTGGATGGATCAGGTTCTGAGGAATAGCGTAGAAGGGGGTAAACGAAGAGAAGATTTAGATTTGAGAGTGTGATAGGCTGACTTAAATATATGTATTTAAAACTCTGTGGGTGAAATTCATCATAAGGGGAATAGTTCAAGTCAGTTTTGCTTGAGCCTGTGTTGGTGTACTTTATTACACACTAGCAGAAGGACCCGGCTTCGCCCCATGTATATTTCATCTATTGCATTTAATGTTTGTGTATGCGTCGTTAAAAGATATCGAGAATTACCTCTACAGTGCCCGCCCCTTTAACAGTGACTTCCACAGCCGCCTGCCCTTTAACAGTAACATCCACAGTGCCCTCCCCTTTACCTGTGACCTCCACTGCAGCTAAGGTGGCCACTGTCTTCACCCCAGAAAGCCGGACCTCACTGGCCATGTTCCCAAACGTGAAGCCACATCCCCGGTCCCCGTGAAGCCACACCCATAAACATGAGGACACGCCCCCTGGCTCCGTGAAGACACAGAGGAGAAACTGTCTGAGCATGAGCTACTGAAAGGGTGGACATCCCTTCGTCCGTCCAGGCACTGCGACGGACAGAGGACATAGAGCCAAAAAAATGGACTGTCCAGCCTAAAACCAGACGTCTGGCCACCCTAACATCAGCCTGCCCCTAGGGTGGTCATAGGTCCGGTTTTAGGCTGGACAGTCCGGCTTTTCAGACTCCCTGTCCTCCATAATGCGCAGGGCCTGGACGGACACAGGGATGTCCTTTTGAACAGCTCACTCTCAGACAACAGCACTGTGGAGTCTGAGCATGAGCTGCAGGGACAAAGTCACCCTCCATCCCACCGCTGCAGCTTAAAGAAGGTGTATTTTACCATCATTTTTTCAATCGCTGTCGGCTGCGGAGTGGAAGGGGTCGTGGCCTGATCGAATCTGGGGCGTGGCTTTGCTGGGGTGGGGCTTTTAAGTCCTTCTTTTGAGGGTGGCCTGAATTACAGGCCGATACCATGGTAATTTATGAGGAAACACAGTGGGTTGCAGTGGAAGAAAACATCTTTTATTACTACTGAACAGTAAATATGTGAAATTTACATTATATTAGGTAATGATTGATGATGAATTAGTCTAAAAAAAAGTTATATGTATGGTAACCGGAATACCCCTTTAACAGTGTCATCCACAGCGCTCTGCCCCTTTAAAGCAGACCTAAAGCAGTGAAGGAAAATGTCTGGGTTGTTATGGAAACCTGGTATGAAACAGTGTATGTGGAGACTAACTGCCTGCGTGCTTTATTGGCTGATAAGTGTCCTGTGACCAGGCTTCTATTGGCTAATGCGTTTTTTGGGAATATCTCAGGAACAGTATGTCCTGGAGAGCTGAGACCAGTTCTAAAACCTTCCCGGACACCTCATGTACACGTGTGCCAAATTTCGTGATTGTAGCTGCGAAGGTGTGGATTCCTTTAGCAGACATACACATATACATACATACATACATACCCTCAGCTTTCTATATTAGATTTATCGAATGTCTCATCTTGAACCTAACACCTTTGTCTAGAAAAGTTACTCCAGTTGTCCTATTCCATCCTGCTACTGGAGTGAGATTGAGACTTTTTTGCAATTTTTAAAAAAGTCTCAGTGATAAATCTCGAGGGAAACTCATTTACATAGCTAACCACACCCACTTCCCCACCCATATTTCAAAACTGCAGTGTGTGGTCTAAAACTGCAAAAGGTTGCAAAAGCCTTATTTTGCGACTTTGAAGCCAGAATTCTGGAGTGAAGGCATGATAAAGCTGCCCCTGTATGTTGGGAAGTAACCTAGTTGCGAGTGTAGCTCATTCCAGAGAACTGGTACAGTATGAGAAAAGAAATTCAAGATGTAGACAGCATGAGCATGAACAGTGTATTGTCGAGTCGCTCCCCATCCCAAGCTATACCTCCCCAACCCAATAAAGACACGACTCCGTAAGTGGATTTTATTGGCTACAGCAGCCATTTTTTATTAAACATAAATATAATACATAACATAACTAATAAATAACCAACCTAAGGCCTTACCACCCGAAGGCCCACTTTAAACCATAAATAACACGGGGAGGGTCCTTGGGCCCCGAAACCTGATGGATATCTGCCCCGACTCTTCGATTAACTTAAATTAAATTACTTCTAGCCGATAAACGCCAGCTCAGAGGCGGCACCCAGTAACCATGAGCCACAACCGTGGGCAGACACCCGCCATCTCCTACTCCTGAAATCAATACCTGGGGAGTCCAGAATCCCCATAGGCTCCCTACCCACCCCGCCAGAGCCACAATAACCACCAACTCCAAGGACCCACCACTGCCCACGACACAAGGGAGGGGAAACCTTATCTCCTTGCGTCCCACCACACCCTCAAAGCCAACTCGATCCCGTCCTACAACCCAGAACACCACAAATCAATACCCACTACGTTCAAATGTATGCCATCACTTCTCCAAAACACCCCTTCACCCCTCTCCAGGTCCCCATGACGGACCGAAAAACCACCGTTCCTTACCACAAAACGTCCCACCGCCCTATTAACCTTTATTCTGGCCTTATTAAGCCTCTCCACGGACCTAGCATCCCTCCAACTTTTACGTGACACCATATCGGACCAGACCGTCACCACACCCGGAAACTGAGCCCATAAACGAAGTAAATCAAACTTGATGTCCTCCGTAAGCTCCCAGAAGGGGCGCACCCCTAAATCATTACCTCCGATGTGAAGCACCAGGACCCCCAATGGCGCATCCAACCTCGCAAACCGATGAAATTCCGGCAACACCACGTCATGCCTCTCACGCTCAACCAACAAATCACCGCCTCCGTTCTTGCAAAACCTAACTGCCGACCATCCTACCTGACCGCAGCCCTCAATGCTCCCCAGAACACGTAAGAGTGCCCTAAAATCCACACCAGGCAAGACGAACCAATTACAAGCACACAAAAACAAAACAAATCAACAAAGGCCATCCCAACAACAAGCCCTAGCCCCAGCCAACAAGAACCTTCATAACCACGCCGTTGGCACATAAGACTTAAAACGAATTGACTCCCATCTACCAATACGATGAATCATGTCATCCCCCAACCCTCTCCGTGCCGCCTCAGTGGCCGCACCAATCCGAAAAGAATGACCCCCAAACAAAGAAGGATCCTTCCCCAAGCCCTTCAAACACACCCACATAACCGCAACAAACTAAAAGCGGGAAAGAAAAGAGCCATCTTCGTGAACCAACAATGGCCAGTCCCCTGCCCCACACACAACCCAGCCTCCCTAAGACACCGCACCGGGCACGCGACCGATCCATCCACTTGATACAAAACCACCCGACATCCCCTACCCAACAGGTCAGTTTTTGACCTCCTAATACAAAAAACCACCCTATCGGAAAGCAATTCCACATCTCCACAACGCAACCCCCTTGCCCGGCTCCTACTCGGACTGACCAACTCCCCAATGTGCAAGGCACCAAAGAAGGCAAACGAAAAAGTCAGCCTAAACAACTTAACTTCCCAAAACGACACACAAACCCGCCCCAACTGCCCAATCAAATCCCCCAGTAATGCAAAGGAAACAGGCCGGCACAGATCTGCCCCAGTTGTCCGCCTCCTCCAACCCTTCAACGCCTGCCGAACCCAAAAAGATTTTGTAACGTCAGACAGCACCCGGCATTTGCACCCAAACGCAACACCCGCCAGAAACGTATTCATCCTGGACACCGACCAACCCTCATCCCTACCTCGCCCAACAAAGAGCAGCAGCACAACCCCATCATCCAGCCCAGCCCCCTGAAAACGCTACCTCCAGTCCTCCCATAACCCCCACGCCCTCTCATACGCGTCCCACGTCCCGGACACCACCAAATCCCTCACCAACTCCCTGCTCGTCCGCCTCTGGCACCAGCTCCCCGAAACCACTCCCACTGGAAACGAGACATAGCACCGGCAATTGAGTTATTTACCCCTGGTACATGAGACGCCACTATCCACGCATTCAAGCGATAAACAACCAAGAACCAAATGCTTCAGCAAACGAACTACCGGCCACGACGAAGCCAAAACACGATTGATGGCCTCCACTACTCCCATGTTGTCGCAGTGAAACCGCACCTTCTGATTCCGAAAAAATTCCTCCCAAACAGACACCGCCACTACAATGGGGAAAGGTTCCAGCAGCACTAAATTCTTGACCCAACTTTCCTCCCGCCACCTCACCGGCCATTCCCCCACACACCAATGACCCTGCAAATAGGCCCCAAAACCGCACCCCCCTGCCACATCCATAAACAACTCCAGCTCCACTGCCTCCACCACCTCATCCATCCACAAAGACCTCCCGTTGTATTGTTCCAAAAACCCCAAATCATCACGCAGCTCCCGATTAAGCCGCACAAAATGGTGAGGGGCCTGAACTCCCGCTGTCGCCTGGGCCAAACGTCTACAGAAAATCCTCCCCATGGGCATAATGCAGCACGCAAAATTCAGCTTTCCCAACGACTGCAACTCCCGCAGTCTAACCTTCCGCTGCCCACCAGCTGCCGACACGTTTTAGATCCTCCACTTTGTCCTCCGGCAACCTGCATTCCAATGCTACAGAATCAATTACAATACCTAAAAAACTCAACGCGATTGTGGGACCCTCCGTTTTTCCTGACACCAAAGGAACCCCAAAATGAAGTGCCATAGTCTCGAAAGAGTGCAGCATTGGGTGCCACCCACTCCAGAAATGTACTAAACGTCTCAAAATAGGCACACGAAACTGAGCAGCCCATAGGCAAACACCGATCAACATAAAAACCCCCTTCCCAAAAACAACCCAACAAGTGTTGACATTCAAGGTGGACTGGCAACAGCCAAAACGCCGCCTCAATATCCACTTTAGCCAACAACGCTCCCTGCCCATACTTGCGAACCCAACGAACCGCCTCATCAAACAAAGTATACACCACGGAACATAATTCCGGGTCAATCCCGTCGTTAACCGAACCCCCTTTCAGGAACGAAAGGTGATGAATAAGACGAAATTTGTTAGGTTCCCTCTTTGGCACAACCCCCAATGGTGACACCCTCAACTCCGGCATCGGCAAGTCCCAAAAGGGACCTGACATGCGCCCCAACTCCACTTCCTTCCACAACTTTTCCGACACCACTCCCGGGAATTCGTCTGCCGACTTCAAGTTCTTACTCCCACGCCTAAAGTCCCCCTCAACAAACGAGATACAAAAACCCTCCCGAAAACCCAAAAAACAAAAAATTCGCCGCCTCCAGATCCGGATACCTACTTAGAAAGGGGAGCATCTCGGTTACCCGAATTGGCGTCCGACCCTTTTCCAGCCATATCCCCCCAACCCTTTCCTTTCTTACCCCTGAAGCACTTCTGTGCTCCATGGTTGCCCCCACACGAGGAACACTTGCATTTATCCCCATACTCACATCCCCCCTCATTGAACAGGAAGCATAATCCCTTTTGTGAAGCTGCCGAGCGCTCTGATTAGGGATGAGCGAACTTTTGAAAAGTTCGGTTCGGTTCGCTTCGGCGAACTTTCTTGAAGTTCGGATTCGTATGAACCGAACCTAAAACGAACCTTGCTATAACGGCTGAATAATTGCTTCTACAATAATGGGAGTCAGATAGGGTACAGTTTCGTTTACTTGCAGTTTCTATTACAATGAAAAAAGTGGAAAAAATCCAAGTGAATTCAACAACGGCGATGCAAAATATACGCATATTTGAGAATCTACACTAATGCGTACGATAATGCGAACATTCCCGCACAAATAACGAACATACAGTCTAGCGTTGTCAAAGGTACGCTACTTAACTAAATGAATATGTACGAATTAGCGTACGCATACACTGCGACTGCGAACATTCCTACACAAGTAACGAACATACAATCTAGCGTTGTCAAAGGTACGCTACTTAACTGAATATGTACGCATTAGCGTACTCATACACTGCGTCTGCGAACATTCCTACTCAAGTAACGAACATACAGTCTAGCGTTGTCAAAGGTACGCTACTTAACTGAATATGTACGCATTAGCGTACTCATACACTGCATCTGCGAACATTCCTACTCAAGTAACGAACATACAGTCTAGCGTTGTCAAAGGTACGCTACTTAACTGAATATGTACGAATTAGCGTACATTCTCAATAAATATGCGTATATTTTGCGTCGCCGTTATTTTAACCAGATTCGTTACGAACTTTGTCAAAATTCGGTTCGGTGACGAACCAAACTTTTGGGAAAGTTCGTAACGAATCTGGTTCGTTACGGTTCGGTTCGCTCATCCCTAGCTCTGATTGTCCAGAACCCCCGACGCCCCCCTGAAAGGACTGCCCCGCTCTCACAGGAGCCATCATCCTCATCCAGAGACCAATGTCCTTATGGTCCCACCGGATGCTCGACCGAACCGCCTGTCGTTGACGAAACTGCTCGTCATATCTCAGCCACCCTGAACCCTATGGCATCTAAATAACAGAAAAGCCCGGAACAATTTTCCGGAGCTTTTTCCCCAATGACACTGGCCAGGATCACAAACGCCTGCAGCCAATTGGAAAACGTCCACGGGATTAAACGATACCTTCGTTCACCCTTGTCCTCCTTCTTTTTATCCACGTACTCCCCCTTCCAAATCTTTTCCCTGACCTCATGCTTTAAATGTGCCCTCAACGGCCCCTCAAAGCAAACATAAACTTCCCCTTTCGCAGCATCATCTAGACGAGGCTCATCCTTAGACTTTTCTTTTGCCCCGTCCTTTTCCTTTTCCCCTTCCTCATCTACTGACCCCTGCGGCGCTGCCCTGCCGACCTGCTGGGCCCTGCAACCGATGCCCCAGTTGTCCCCAAACAGTCCACCACTGCAGAACTTCCATTAATTGCCGCCTCCGCCCCCTGTAACTCCCAACCCGCCAACGGCGACCCCACTCTGGGCCCCGAACCCACTAACCCTTTAACTAAATTACGCAGCCCCAATAACAACTCCCCCAAACCGCCCAACATGGACACCCCAATGCCCCCTCCCAACCCCGGGAGCCCCCCAAGACAAGAGACAAGTAACGGGGAATCCCCACGTATCTCACCTAGCTGCGTGGACGCTGTGACTCCACCAGCCGGAACGCGAGGTAGTGGAACTTGACTGGCGCTGGATTCTCCTCCGTCTGTCCCCAAATCTTCAGCGCTACCTGTGCCCCTTCTCCCTGCTGATGCACCCAAAGCCTGCAATCCTGCAGCTCTGCCACTAGGGGCCGCCACCTCTGGAACTAAAGACTCCTCTAAGCCAGCCACCTGAAGCTGCCCACTCACTCTCTCCAACTCAGGGCCGACATCTTGACCCCGCCGACCAGAAGAAGAAGGCTCTCTGCCTCTCCCACGCCGGGCAGGGAGCCCCAGGACTGGGGCCCCTACCGAACCTGGTCCTGTCACCCTGCCGACTGCAGCCTGAGAAGGGGCATCCAACCCCCTTCTCTCCGGGTCCTGTCTGACAACCGGATTCCTCCCGGCATGCGACCGCCTGGTCCCAGCATTCCTACCTGCGGTTTGAGCCGGAGGGTCCCTGGAGGGGCCCCGAATTCGACACCGGACCCACGGGGTCTCTTCTGGGCTGAGGCGTGCCGGAGGCCTGGTCCTCCGCGGCCGGCAATGAGGGGAATCCGGAACAGGCGGATCCCCAGAACCCGGGAGTAGGCCTTGTATGGTGGCCTGCAGCCTGTCACACCCCCAACTCTCCACTGCCGCCCGAAGCTGAGCCAACAATGCATCCACAGACTCCATGCCGAAGGAGGGAAGACCTGCACAAAAGGTAACACAGAAGCTCTGACTAGGGCTGCTGCACCAGTTCCTATCTCCCCAAAATGGCCCCTTTTCCCGCCCTCACTGCCCCTTATAAAACCTTAACCCCTCCCCTAACCGTCCGCATCCCCACCCCCTTAATTAACCCTTTAGGCCCCCAGCAGTTCCACCCCCTCCAACCCCTTGTCATCTCAGGCCTCCCCTAGGCTTGCAGCCCCAGGGTCCGGCATGAACTGGCAAGTGATAGAATATAGAAAGTAAATGAAAGAGGAATCAATCAGGTCTGCTGTCTAGCTATGGTAGTACCACACACTGAAAGAAAAAATATCAACTTTAAGTAGGTTAGTTGATGGTGGAAACACAAGTTCAATATTTTAGAGAGATGGTATTATGTTAAAGATAACAGGCAAACAATCAGTGGAGTTTTTTTTTACTAGTGCTAAGGTGTATAATTGGATGTCATTGGCATAGAAATGGTACTGAGAGCCAAATCTACTGAAAGTTTGTCCAATTGAGGCAGGTTAGAGAGAAAAGAGGAGAGAACCTAGGACCGAGCTCTGAGAGACCCTAAAGGCAAGTGGAAAAGGAGAAGTAGAGCCAACAAATGATACACCGAAAGAAAGATTAGACAATTAGCAAGAAAACCTTAGAGAGAGAGAGGTTCTTAAGGTAAATTGACTGAAGCATCCACAGTAGGAGATGGTGGTCTACATGGTCAAACATACTTCAGACCCTCTAAACAAAGAGATCCCAGACCCCTTTAAAAAGTATGGACTCCAAACTAGACCCCCAAATTAATACAGCACAATACTCCCCAACATCTATGTACTCCAGCCTATCTGAACACATACATATACCAGACTAACCCCTTAAACAAAGACAGACTAGAATCTCTAAACACAGACCCGAGACCAGTCCAATTAACGAATACAAACCATACAATAGATACCGAACTCTCCTCATTCTTGCAGCTTGCAGTTTTTCTTGCACCCTGATGCCAGCTCCATGAATGACAAGGACTATAATAACAAAGAATGAAGAGCATTTAATCAGATTATGGCACCTTACGGAGATTTTAGAGCTTGTTCAAGAGATTTCCTTTTTTCTAGTAGCCTTTAGGACATTAAAGGTGTTGTGAAAGAATGTCAATTTTGGCAAACCCCCTACTTGACCGGACTTGTAAAGGAAAGATGACTTACCTGCTTCCCGGCGCTGGCTCTCTTCTCTGTGTCCTCTATGCTTGCAATGCTCCAGTGGGCTCCCTTGATGTCAAGATCTGGTTTAGCATCACCACAGTCAATCACTGGCTACGGTGTAGAACAGATCCCTTTGCATCATATGACCATTTGTCATGATGTAAGATGAGCCACTGTCATGATTTAAGATGTTACCACTGTGGCCAATGACTGGCTGCGGCAATGTCAAACTGAATGTTCACATTGAGGGAGCATTCGAGGTAGTGGTCGAGTATTCGAGGTAGGGAGCAAGTAAGTCATCTTTCCTTTACAGGTACAGTCAAAAGTGGGGGGTCCCCCCCCACACACACACACATTCTTGCACATCCCATTCGCGACCAGCGCCGTACATGTACGGCGCTGGGGCGATGCGGGCACATGGCGCCCGCTCGCGGGTGCAGCGGGCGTCATGGCCGGCAAGTCTCTGCTGTTTCTAACAGCAGAGACTTGCCGCTACCTACTGTGTCGGCGGCGTCTTCCGGGGTGACTAGATGCCGTGATCACACGTGATCACGGCATCTAGTTGCGTCTAAACCCGGAAGCGTTCGCTTCCGGGTGGTGTACAGACACCCCGTGTGGCCAATCGGGGTGTCTGTACACCATATGAAAACTGTAATCCTCGCTGGTGAGGATTACAGTTTTCAAAGTGCAATTCTTATTCTGGCCACTAGATGGCAGGCCAGGATAAGAAATGAGCAATTCATGGATTTCTGAGTCTATAAAACCCAGAATTGCTCATAAAGAAAAAAAAAAAGCCACAATATATAAGCCCATATTTGAGCTTTCTAATAGTAAAAAAAAAAAATAAAAAAAAATGTTAAAAAATATATAAAAAATATGTAAAAGTTCAAATCACCCCCCTTTCCGTATAAGTAAAAAATAAATACCTAAATAACAATAAATATAGACATCATGGGTATCACCGTGACTGAAAACGCCCGTACTTTTAAAATAAAAAAAAAAAAATTCCAATACGGCGAATTGTGTGGCGGAAAAAAGCGTCCAAATGGCGATTTGCCGTTTTTTGTCGCTTTTTTTTTCTAAAAAAAATTAAATAAAAAGTGATCAAAAAGTCATACACACCCCAGAATGGTATCAATAAAAACTTCAGATCGTCCCGCAAAAAATGAGCCCCCATACAGCTCTGTACACATAAATACCAAAAAGTTATAGGGGTCAAGATTTGACAAGGAAAAAAAAAAAAAGGGCAACTTTCTAATTATTTTATCACTATGAAAACGCAGGAAAAACTATACATATTAGGTATTGTCGGATTCGTACTGACCAGTAGAATGAAAGTAACGGATCAGTTTTAATGCACATCGAACGCTGTAAATAAGAAACCCGTAGAACTGTAGCGGAATAGCGTTTTCTTTGCAATTTCACCCGGTTTGGAATTTTTTTCCTGCTTCCCACTACACCGTATGCAATATTAAATGGTGGCGTTGGAAATTACAACTTGTCCCGCAAAAAACAAGCCCTCATACAGCTATGTGAACAGAAAAATAAAAGAGTTATGGCTGTTTGAAGGCAGGGAGCGCAAAACGAAAATGCAGAACCGAAAAAAGCTCCGGGCGCGAAGGGGTTAAGGGTAAATTTGCAGTATAATGTGTGTTTTTGCATTTACACCAATAACCAGTAGATGTCCCCATATATCATTGTATATTGCCTTGTAAAAACTCCAGGAAATATTACTTAGAACTTTGAATAAAAATCAGTGGTTAACTTTATTTATCCTGTGGAGTTCTTGAAATCAGCCCAAACATTACTAGTGCATAGTAAAGAGTTCTTTTAATCTTCCCTAGTCACAACAGTGTCTGTATGAGAAGAAGTATGGGGACTTCAGCAATTCATCCTTGCCTGCCCCAGATCAAATCTCATTTCTGCTTCTAATCTGTCATCTCCAATGCATTCTAATGTATACTGGAGTATTTCAGTTCACGTTAAAAGTCCTCATTCACACAGCCTTCAAGACCAACTTCAATCTTACCTTAAAGAGACAGTTCTAGGAAATACTGTCTGCAGCTTTCTGTATATGGAAAGGAAAATACATACAATGCAACGGCACACTGCCAACCAGATAAAGCACAAAATGCCATAGTGATATGAGGTATTCTGAAGCTAATGCTATGCTTGTTTAGTAAATTAGAGATTCTTGGCAAATATATTTTGTACAAAATTAGCTTTCTGTATATAAAACTGCAAACTGTACATATGTATGCTGAAAAATATTTCCAGGCTTTTATGGGAATATCTACTCTCCCCCACAGTGTACATTAACCCTGCACTGAGATATCACTGTGATTATTGATGAACAAGACCAGAAGAAAAGAAGCAGATACCAAGGCACTATCCTCAAAAGAGAGTCAAAATGTATTTAAAAAAAAAACTAAAATACAAACAAACATAAAACTATATGGAAGCCTGGTATAATATGTTTCAAAGGCAGGACACTTTGTTCATCAGATACAAAGGAATATTTTGAACTGCATTTATATGTTTATTATTTATATATTACACTGCACTGCGGAAAGAGTTAATGCACAGCCAGTTAATTGTGAGAGACTTTATGATTTTCTACCTATGCAAAGTTTTGGAGGGAAAATACAAACACATTGACATTTTGACTGGCTAGTTTAGCTTTGTTGTTTTGGTGTAAAGACTTGTTTATGACAGGAAAAACTGCTTATTTATTCCCATAGATTTGCATTGAAGCTCTATATACAAATCTAGGAACTTGTAATTTTGTTTCTGTGTAGGCTGTGCTTCTCCACTACAGGCCATCTGCCCTCCCACTAAAAGGTTCTAGATGAGCTAAGAACTGTATATAAGGAAAGCAGTCTGAGCCCCTAGTTGTCTGCTTCTGCCAGGCTGCATCAGTGAGCAGAAGATGATGCTGAGATGGGAATGCTGAGCTGAGCCACAGACCCGGGTTACCAGCCCATTGATCAGGGAGCCAGCCAGATGACTGAGCCACAGACCCTGGGCCCCCAGCCTTTGGCCAGTGTACAGTACATTTTGAGAGAGCGACAGCTAGCTCAGGCTCTCAGCATGAAACCTTCTTCTGGAGACTGGAGAAGGCAGCTCAATGCTTTGCCTATATTGTTTTGCACTTGTGTTTCTCCAGTAAAGAAGGAAACTGGTTTACTACAGACGCTGACTCTCTGGACTATTGGGGTGCACCCTACCAGAGAGCAGCAACATGTAGCGTCACCTCAATCATGTCCGTAGGACCCAGCCTAGCGTTAAGGCCACCCAAAGTACTACCAATATGTTTCACAGATGGGATGAGGTTTTTATGCTGAAATGCATTGTTTTCTTTTCTCCAAACATAATGCTTCTCATTTTAACCAAAAAGTTCTATTTTAGTCTCATCTGTTAAAAAACATTGTTCCAATAGCCTTCTGGCTTGTTCAGGTGATCTTTAGCAAACTGCAGATGGCCAGCAATATTCTTTTTGTAAAGCAGAGGTTTTCTTCTTGCAATGCTGCCTTGAACATCATTGTTGTTCAGTGTCCTCCTGATGGTGGACTCATGAACCTTAAAATTGACTAACATAAAAAGGCCTTTAGCAGCTGTCACGGTGAAGATTTCCTTTGGGATACCTGTTCGGGAAAACATATTGAATAATTCTCGGGCAATATTTTTAGATGTTAGCTTTCTCAGGGGCACAGCCTCAGGGTACCAAGTGGCATAATCTAATACTACCAGGATGTACTGGTGTCCCCTAGCCGATTTCACCACTGGCCCTACCAAGTCCATCGCAATTCTTTCAAAGGGGACCTCAATGATCGGGAGAGGAACTAAAGGACTGCGAAAATGTGTGACAGGGGCAGTTACTTGGCACGTAGGGCAGGATTCACAATGGCATTTTACCTCCTTGTACACTCCTGGCCAGAAAAACCTTTGTAAGACCCGTTTTAGGGTCTTATCTGTCCCTAAGTGGCCAGCTAGGGCATGTTCATGAGCTAAGTCCATGACCATTCGCCTATATGCTTGGGTACCAGGAGCTGCTCTACAACCTCCCCTTGTTTCTGGGTCACCCGATAAAGGAAGTCGTTTTCTAAGACAAAATGAGAGTATTGGAGATCACCTCCAAGTTCCTGCGGAACACCATTGATCACTTTAGCACTGGCTCGAGCTCTTTCTAAGGTGGGATCTCTCAGCTGGGCGGTACCGAAATTCTCGGTTCTTACTTCCAGCTCCGGCATGGTTAAGTCATAGGGATTCTCCTCCCCATCTCCGGCTAGGACCTGAAACGGCAAGTCAGATGCTTCCGATACATTAGCCTCAGGTTCAGCAGGGTCAATTTCCCGATTATCGGGTAGGTTCTCCGGGGGGGGGGTTTCGTTTCTACTGCCTGGTTTTCTGTTTCATCGGAGACTTCTGTTGGTGTCTCTTCAAAGAAACTTGGGGAGACAGGTTCTTCTCCCTTCTCGGAGAGGGGTTTGGGATCCCTTTCACCCAACCTAGGAAAAACAACCTCTTCTGCTATGGGCGGCAACTGCTTTTTTTCCCATAGTTGCCAAAATAGCGGAAAATCCCGCCCTATAATCACGGCGTGCATAAGGTTTTTCACTACTCCAGTCTCATGACTTATTTTGCCGCAGCCAGTCTCGAACACCACTGAGGCTACTGGATATCTTTTAACATCCCCATGGATACACATTACCCCTAGGGTTTTTCCACCCACTAGTGGCCCACCCACCAAGGTGGCATGAATGAGAGTCACCAAGCTGCCCGAGTCTAATAGGGCCTGGACGAGGTACCCATCCACCTTCACAGTACAGAACTGAGGTTCTAAGTCTATCGCTCAGGAGGCGACACAGGCGGGTTCCGCAAAGAATGACCTCCGACTACTGGCATCACACTCCATGTGGTCAGGGGCTACTGGGCAATGGGCCGCGATGTGACTCAGCTCCTGACAGTTCCAACACCGGACAGGAGGCAGTCTGGGGCCAGTTTCTTGCATCGGTCTGGACATCCCATAGAGTTCCTCCATAGTGGGGGTTCTTCGGGTGGCGTTCCCTTCAGTCGATCGTAGACGGCTTTTACCCACTAATGAGCTTGGCTGGAGGCCGCTTTGCACAAACACCTCAGGGGCTAGGTAGCGGTCCACCAGGCTGACCAGTTCATCCGCATTTTTAGGGGCTCCCTGGCCGACCCAGCGTTGCAGACCAGGAGCGAGCAAGTAAAGCGGTCCATCATGACCTTTTCTATGATCTGTGCCGGTTACGAGGAGTCAGGCTACAACCACAGCTTGAGGAGGTGAAGTAGGTCGAACATCTGAGACCTTGTAGGTTTCTGTGGATCAAACCGCCAGGTGTGGACCCTCCGGGCCTGGATCGCTGGTGTCACCCCCAGATGTGCCAGGATTTCGGGTTTAATTTGGCATTTGGTCTCCTGCTGGACGCGCAGGGCCTCAGCCTGGGCCTACAGAATTTGGGTTATCATAGCCTCAATGGTACTGCTGGCCATTGTGGCTGCCTTTACCCAGGACATTCACGGTATGTCACAGTCCAGCAATATCCCGCACACCAAAAAAATTATGTTATTGCCCCTAGCAACCAGATGCCCACATCCTCCACCAATTGTCACGGTGCGGGGTATGAGGGGGTGCGTAAACATAGGCTTAACGAACTTGTAAAGCACACACAGTTTTATTTTCCTTCCTTTTCGATCCAGCAAGGGTTAAGTTCAACACAAACAGCTTTTACACAAAAATACACGGCAATAGAGAATCTTCCTGTCTGGGGATTTTGACACAATAGAGGTCTGCACCTCACCTGCTCTAAGGTCTGCACCTTCCCTGGGTCACTTGGATTAAAGTTTCCAGCAATACTGCAGCAGCTTCCTACACCCGGAGCTGCAGAGAGGACTAGCAATGCTCTCTCTGGATGAACTCAATTCAACTGACCCAGGCCAGGAGATTTATAGAGGTCTTAATGACCTGAATAATCTCACCTGTGCTTTTGCACAGATCTATCCAAAATCCTGGAGTGAATGGGAGGAAGGGAGCAGTCAGTTCCCACTGCCACCTACCAACCACTCCCAATGTAATATTATAAGAGAAACCAAGGTGTGCTTAGCTCTAAGCTGCCTGAGCACATTACTCCCCGGATTCCATTATCTCACCCAGTGCAGGTATCTGAGTGCGATGTACCTCCCATCCACAGTTAACCCTGCGGCTGCCTTGCTACACTGCTTAGAGGATTCCTTGGGTTCCTTTTAAGGATGAGCGACCAGTTCCATCAGACTGACCAGTTATAACCGAGTGCGGTCCGACCTTTGCTATTTTTTGGATGGCAAACAAACTGGAATCTTTCCAGGTTTGCTTCTGACAAATCCACTAAAACATTGTGTCATTTTAGTGCACATTTTGGCTGGGAAAAAAAGCACTAAGAAGGAAGAAGAAGGGTTCTCACTTCACCCTGAGAGAGAGTGGAGGGCTTTCCCTGATTTGCCCCCAGACTGACAGACAGCCTGGAAGAGACAATCAGTTCCGTTGCAGCAGGCAGGGAATTGCCCTAGCAGAACAAGCAGAACACAATTCTGTGCTGGGCTATGAATGAGGGTGGTTTGGTGTCTGCAAGGAAAACCATCTTAGAGAGTCCGGAACAGTGAAAAATCAATCTGGGACAGTCAGAAATCAATCAATCAAGATTATTGCCAGGGACAGTGAAAGGCTAGTATCCCAAAAATAAATTGTGTGTGTTGTGCACAATAGAGAGAAGCAGGACAGCTGACAGACAGTGGCAGCGGAGGCAGGACCTGTGGCTGTGCCTGCTATCAGAAATGCATGTGCACCTCAAAAGCAACAATGCTTTCATTTTGTTTCCCTATTTTCACAGAAATTGTTTTTTTTGTATGGGGTTCAATATAATTAAGCAGTATCTATCTATCTATCTATCTATCTATCTATCTATCTATCTATCTACTATCTATCAATCTATCTATCTATCTACGTGACTACTGCAGTAATACCCACAGTGTGGGAGCAATCTACTGTGTGTATTAAGCTGAAATTGAGCATCAAGCCCCAGTCTTCTGATTATGTATACTCCACACGGTTCCACATGGTTGGAATTAAAAAATTTGGGGGATTGTAATTAAATCAACATATATATGTGATTACTACAAGACACAAGGTATAGCAGCAATCCACCTGTGTGTGTTAAGTTGAAATTGAGCGTCAAGACTCAGTTGTCTGTTTACATATTTTCAGTTTCCACATGGTTGGAATTACATTTTTTGGGGGGATTGTTAAATGTAATTAAACCAGTATATATGTGATTACTACACCAATAGACAGAGTAGCACACAAAAGTATCTGGGAGTGATAATGAATTAGGCCCAAATCCATTTCCCTATTTCACACGTTTTTAATATTTTTTCGGGGGGGGGGGGGGGATGTTGTTGATTATATTGAAACTAGCAGCATATATTCATCATTATTACATCAAGACACAGGGTAGTGCACAACATTATCTGGAGGCCCAAAAATGTCACGGTTACGGAAGGATTCCAAATGAAAGACCTAGAGCCAGAATGTGGGTAGTAGCAGCACCTTCTATCCGGCTAGAAGTAGTGGAAGTAGTAGTAGTAGGCCATAGTTGTCCCTGCTGGCTTGAGAAAGACACAATATTATAGTTGACAAGAAAGAGGATGAGATTGTGGGTTGGATGGCTCACTCCTCCTCTCAGTCGCAGCATGATGACATGGAGGTGACTTCAGAGTCTGACACCATGCGGTGGAACCAGGGGTCACAATACTCCTCCTGCTCCTCCTCCTTGCAGCCCCAAAGAAGGCTTTCAGTGGAGTCCTCCCAGTCTTCACTGCCCCTTCCCCTTCACAAATGTAATGTTTTTTACACTTGCTGTGACAATGCTACCTGCTATCCTGATAGTACACTGGAGGTTGGACAAGAAAGTACACGCATAGCAAACTGTGCCAGTTTTGGCAAAACTTCCAAACTCCCTCTTCAAAATGCCCCTTATACTGTGTGCCAGTGCAAAAAAATATCCTTTTTAATGTGTGGCAGTACATAAAATGCCCTGTTGTGTGACAGTACAAAAATACCTCCCCTTAGTGCCTCTGGTATAGCTAATGTCCCCAGAGTGCCCCCATAATTTGTGCAAATGCCCCCTATTTTGTGCCAGTATAAAGAAAACCCTTTCTTAGTGTCATCAGTTGAGCTAAGGTCCTCATAGTGCCCCCATAATTTTTGTCAGTATAAAATACTTCTATATAGTGCCCCCAGTAGATGCCCCATTAGTGCTCCTCTCCCCCTTCCTCAAAGTGTCCCATAATATGTGCCAGTTATAAAATGCCCCTATAGTGTTCATCCCCACCCACATAGTGCACACATAATGTGTTCCAGTATAAAATGCCCCCCCAGTAGATGCCCCCACAGTTCTCCTCTCCTCCCATCCCCATAGTGGGCAACAACATAGTGTAAATGAAAAAAAAAAAAAAAACATATAATTACCTCCATGCCGCTTTCAGCAATACGATGCAGGCCTCTTCTGGCCTGTGTCCCGTGCTGTACGCTTACCAGCCTCTGATAGGCTATACACACTAGACCAGAAGCCTATCAGAGGCATGGGGAAGGGAGACGCCTCTCCCCTACCCCGCCGCAGCATCCAACTGTATCACTGTCCTAAGGACGGTGATACAGTTGAATATAGAGAGATGAGCACTTTCACAATGGAATCGCTCATTTACCTTGGCCCCTCCACCATTGCTTAGAATGCCCCCCCCCCAACACACTGGATTCCTGTGCAGCTGAACTGACTGCACAGGCGGTAAGTCCACTCCTGGATCAGACCCCCTTTAGACCTCCTTGTTAGACCCCCATATCAGATGCTCAGATCAAACCCCCGTATCAGACCTCAGATCAGACCCCCCTATCAGACCTCAGATCAGACCCCCAAATCAGATCTCAGATCAGATCCCCATATCACACCTCAGATCAGACCCCTATATCCTTAGACCCCTATATCCTTAGCGTCCAGTCACAGTGCACACCCACGTCCTCACTCTGTATGCATCAGGACAGTGCAGTGTGGACCTAGAGATGACCAGGGAGGTTGAGTACAGCACTTGCAGCGCTTCACTTTCCCCACCTTCTGCATGTTAGTGAGTGCTTCCAAAGCGCTCATTAGTATACGCTTTATAAGACGCACTGTGTCTTATAAAGCAAAAGATACCATTATTGGCAGTGCACCACTTAGGGGTCGGTTGCAATTACGACCACTGTGACCCCTATAGCTATGCCACTGGCTGGAGGGGCACAAGTTTGACATCCCTGCTCTAGGGTTTGAAAGTTAAGGGCAGTGAAAAAATAAATATCTACAATATATATATATATATATATATATATATATATATATATATATATATATAGTTATTTCTAATGTGCTATGGTTAACCCCAGCCCAGGTTCCCAGGTCAAGTGGGAATAACATTTTTTGCCAGAATTTTGGAAAGCCCCCCTCATCCAAGGGGGAAGGGGAGCAGCAAAAATCAAAAAGTTGCATGAAACAAAAGTATGTCCTTAAAATTTTTGACTTCTCATCATCATTCTTCGTTGCCTTCAGTGATGTTGAATGTCATAACGTCATATCTTAAAAATGTCTTAATGCATATATAAAGGTCTGAAAAAAAGATGGAATTTCATTTTCTTTAAAATCCTTTATCTGATGTCAAAATGAATAATCCTCCGAATGTTGTAACTAATATGATTCTATCAATCTTCCGTAATGTTGCAATAAAATCAATTGCTATTTGACTTCTTACCTTAATATTGCTGACTTCCTTCAACTGCAATAAAACATCCATCTGCTTTTATTTTCATGGGCAATTAGTATGTCACCTCTTCAGATTTCTGCACTTCTTCTCTCATGCCAATAGATAAAATTAAATGAAAGCGCTTTCTTTATGACATTGAAATGATGGAGAAAGTTAAAATATGGCTTCAATTTCTCCCTTGTCCTTTTTTGTATTGATAATTGTATATTAGGTTTTTTTTTTCCTTCGACAAGTAACTTTCATTGCGTCCGGCCATTAAAAGCAACTTAAAAGTTTACTTTAATCTTCTAGAAAAGTGAAGATGCTAATGTTATGTAATGGCTGAATGTGGTTTCCATTAGTTCAAAGTGATTTTAAAATGCCCATTGAGATATGTTGCAGATAATTTATTAGTGATGTGTCCCCCCACTTTTCCACAGCAGTTATGTCATCGAGAAATAATTGGCCTGAATGCAAATGAATACATCAGAGAAAAAATATAGAATAGAAAAAGCACTTATGAAATTTGGAAGAAATTTTTTTTTTCAAGTTTTCAAATTTTAGGATGAAACATTAAAAGGATCGTCTCGTAAGGAGTTAAATGGGCATGGTGGATGCCGGGTTAGGTCATGGAAGGTACTGCAATCCATATACACAGAAGAGTCACTTTACTATGACCCCTTCCTCCGTTTAATGTCAAAAAGTAGCTGAAGAGAAAAGGTGCTCGTAGGGTAAGTATGTACAAGTGCATAAACCCTCAGCGGGGTATATATTCTGCTCACCTGTTTTTTGTTGTGCAAGCCAGGGCACAAGTCCAGTGTTGGCATGTAGCAAAACTGTAGGGGTCGGTGCAGCCAATACTATCTAGACCTCTGGAGGCAGGTGGCAAACTGCCTGTGAAGTAAAAACGATGAAAGGATAGCTGTATCTGTTGATAATACGAGGAAAGCTGGACTGTATCTGTCTCCCTTCTGAACTGATAGCTTGTTAGCACAAAATCTGATCGCAGGATGGATGATTTTAATAGTGTTTACTGACAACGCGTTTCGGGGTACGCAGGACCAATTCTAAGGACCAACCAAGTCTAAAAGCAATATTTGAAAACAAAACAGAAACTGGGCAACTAAAAATATATAGAGAGATATGGGTATAAAATGAACATCTATATAAATATGCATATATAAAATATATAGTATATTATCTCATTATATTAAAATTAATTTGTAAGAATTGCATGTAACACAATCAGTGAATAAATAAATAGTTAAAACATGAACATTGGATATACTTGAGTAAAATAGAGACTGGAGACTTATATGAATTGAGCAATGCATAATTGATTAATAGTAATTCATAAACAAATAGATAGAAAAAATAGAGAGTTTGTGATGATAGTTAGGCTACATGCACACAACAGTGAAAAACGGAAATGTGATGGCTGTTTTTTTTTTAACGGCCATCACACATCCGTTTTAAGGCCAATCGTAGTCTATGAGGTTATTCATGCAGCAGTTTTTTTGACGGCCAGTGAATAATGGCCATAAAAAAATAGAACATGTTCTATCTTGTCCGTTTTTAACTGACTGACTGTTTCCATACAATTGAATAGGTCCATTTTTAACATCCGTTTCTCAGAAACATACAGTGCCTTGCAAAAGTATTCGGCCCCCTGGAACTTTTCAACCTTTTGCCACATTTCAGGCTTCAAACAAAAAGATATAACAATTTAAATTTTTTGTGAAGAATCAACAACAAGTGGGTCACAATTGTGAAGTGGAACGGAATTTATTGGATCATTTAAACTTTTTTTGTAATAATAAAACTGAAAAGTGGGGCGTGCAAAATTATTCGGCCCCCTTGCATTAATACTTTGTTGCACCACCTTTTGCTGTGATTACATCTGCAAGTCGCTTGGGGTATGTCTCTATTAGTTTTGCACCTCTAGAGATTGAAATTCTTGCCCATTCTTCCTTGCAAAACCGCTCGAGCTCTTTGAGGTTGGATGGAGAGCGTTTGTGAACAGCAGTTTTCAGCTCTTTCCACATATTCTCATATGGATTCAGGTCTGGACTTTGACTTGGCCATTCTAAAACCTTTATTTTTGAACCATTCCATTGTAGATTTTGCTTTATGTTTGGAATCATTGTCTTGTTGGAAGATAAATCTCCGTCCTAGTCTCAGGTCTTTTGCAGACTCCAACAGATTTTCATCCAGAATGGTCCTGTATTTGGCTCCATCCATCTTCCCATCAATTTGAACCATCTTCTGATGAAAAGCAGGCCCAAACCATAATGCTGCCACCATCATGTTTGACAGTAGGGATAGTGTGTTCAGGGTGATGAGCTGTGTTGCTTTTATGCCAAACATATAGTTTTGCATTGTTTCCAAAAAGTTTGATTTTGGTTTCGTCTGACCAGAGCACCTTCTTCCACATGTTTGGTGTGTCTCCCAGGTGGCTTGTGGCAAACTGTAAACAAGACTTTTTATGGCTATCTTTGAAAAATGGCTTTCTACTTGCCACTCTTCCATAAAGGCCAGATTTGTGAAGTGTTCGACTGATTGTTGTCCTATGGACAGACTCTCCCACCTCAGCTGTAGATCTCTGCAGTTCATCCAGCGTGATCATGGGCCGCATGGCTGCATCTCTGATCAGTCTTCTCCTTGTTTGAGATGAAAGTTTAGAGGGACGGCCGGGTCTTGGTAGATTTGCAGTGGTCTGATACTCCTTCCATTTCAATATGATCGCTTGCACAGTGCTCCTTTGGATGTTTAAAGCTTGGGAAATCTTTTGGTATCCAAATCCGGCTTTAAACTTCTCCACAACCGTATCACGGACCTGCCTGGTGTGTTCCTTGGTCTTCATGATGCTCTCTGTGCTTTAAACAGAACCCTGAGACTATCACAGAGCAGGTGCATTTATATGGAGACTTGATTAC
The DNA here is from genome assembly GCA_900303285.1 of Rhinella marina. Taxonomy (NCBI): domain Eukaryota; kingdom Metazoa; phylum Chordata; class Amphibia; order Anura; family Bufonidae; genus Rhinella; species Rhinella marina. The sequence goes on from ONZH01014442.1 coordinate 70,179, forward strand.
ACACAGGTGGATTATATTTATCTTCATCAGTCATTTAGGACAACATTGGATCATTCAGAGATCCTCAATGAACTTCTAGAGTGAGTTTTCTGAACTGAAAGTAAATGGGCCGAATAATTTTGCACGCCCCACTTTTCAGTTTTATTATTACAAAAAAAGTTTAAATGATCCAATAAATTTCGTTCCACTTCACAATTGTGACCCACTTGTTGTTGATTCTTTACCAAAAATTTTAAATGTTATATCTTTTTGTTTGAAGCCTGAAATGTGGTAAAAGGTTGAAAAGTTCCAGGGGGCCGAATACTTTCGCAAGGCACTGTAGAAGTGTTACATATGGCAAATATGTATCTATTCATATTAGTTTGGTGGTATATGCGCAAGTTATAAAGATGAGAGAAGTGGAAGACAGGAGTTACCGAGATTCAGTGTGGGAGAAGGCAATGGTGTGTACCTGTAAAGGATGAGCAATCTCCTGAAGATGCCCTGCTGGTAAGCATGGCTTAGCAGAGCTGTCACACTGCACGTCCAGCATATGGGATGGTGAGCACTCAGAATGAGCGCATTTTTGGAGCGGGATGTGGAAGTGGAGGGGAGGCATGGCGCATGTTGCGTCTGGGGAGCAGGAAATCGAGGGGGACTGAATGATTGCGCTGATACTCAAGAAGAGACATGGTAGACAGAGATAGTTGCAAGTATTTGGGGATTAACTGAGGGGGATGTCTTTAGTGTAGATGACGGAATGATTGCTAGCAGTGACTGTAATGCCACTATTGCAGCAAGTGGTGAAAAAGGAGGGATGATGGGAATTGTTATACCTATGTTAGATTGAATGTATTGGAGTGAAGTAGTGTGTAATTAGGATGAGGATGAGTAGTGGTACAGGGAGGTAAGTCATTGGGCAATAGATGGTTGTGCTATTGAAAAAACTGACTGATTTGAAATAACATGATAGAAGGGATGGGGTTGATGCGGATTGTGAGCTGATAACCGCATGAAATGATTATATAGTGTTTATGGATATTAGAAGTTCCACAATATTGTGGAAAAAATGCACAATTGTTGTGCACTGGGGGATGGTAGTGGGACTGGAGTGGATGCATGGGTACATGCAACGGCTTGTGGATGACGTGGATAGGTGGAACCTTGGGGGCAGGGATTTGGTGGTGATATGAGCTGTAATGGGGAGTATCTGGTCTGGTTAATTTTTGCAATGTGTTATTTTTTCACTAAAAATATTTTTTTAAAATGGTTTTTATTACAAATATGGAACCCTTTTTTCTGTACAGGGCTGAGATGCTCTAATAGAAGGATCTGAATTTTCTCTCTGCTCCTTCAGCCAGTTAATCTGATGGGCTCCTTATCTCTGCTCTCTGACATTATGAATACTCATTATAGCTCATTATTAGTTCTTATTTTACTGATAAGATTGTGACTTAAATAAGCGTTTATGACCTCTTAGTAAATAAAGATAAGGGTTATTAGATGACTAGCACAAAATGAAAGTAAAAAGTACCATTCACACAGCTAAACAAACAGTTAACCCTTTGTGATAGAACGGCTAAATATTTTTAATAAATTAATTTTAATAAATTTGCGTTGATTGCGGCACCTTGTGATGTAGAATATAGCAATTATATAGATGTGCCTGCCAAGCTAGGTCTCCGGGAGGAGGATGGTGCACTGCTCCGTTCTTCCACAAGCATGATCTCTCTGCTGTTACTGCTCTTCGCTTCAACCCACTACTCGCACGCTGCTTCGGCAGGTAGCTAGAATGCGCGCGGGGGAGCCGGCAGTTAGTTACAAAGAGGAAACTTTTGTGTGACGTCACACGCCTCTACAGATGCCCCTAAGGACAAAAAACCTTCTGACGCGTTTCGGAATAAAACGTATTCCTTCGTATTCCCTGACAATCAGCCCGGGTAGCTCTTTGTTATACTCAGTGACATACGTGCATTAAATAGGATTACGGGCAGTTTACTCAATTTTTAACTACTCAGCGACGACTCACCCCTCTAAAAGGTATTTTGGTTTTCCACTTTTTGTGATGTGCACTCTGGAAATCCAGGTAACTGTTTACATCCACTTTTTAAAAAAAATGTTTTAGTTTTGGTGAAGTTGTTTTCTGAGAACAGGATAAGGAATTAATATTAGCATAGAAGGACAGGTTCCAGGAACTTGAATTCAAGTGTGATACAAAGGACCGGGCTTCTACCATGTTGCCATTCCAGATTAGAATCAAATCATGTAAGTATCATTTGTAGACAATAAAGTTATTATTCTATCTGTGTTCACTATAGATGTATTCTTTTTCAAAGCAGCCCATACAGAGGTTGCCAAAACTTGGTGCGAATCTTGTCCTCATTGCAGTTCTTTTACACGGTCTGTGTAGTTTGCCTTCAAATGAAAATACGTTGTGAGTCAAGATAAAATAGATTGCTTCCATAATTAATGCTCTGTGTTTGGGCGACTGATTGCTTTTTACAAGAAATGGCATACAGTGGTATACAGTGGTTGGTATACAGTGCTGTTACACCCAGTCTTAGCCACGTATAGTAGCTCTCCCCATGATGTTCTTGAGTGATGTGATTAAATGCGAGGAGTCTCTCAGGAAAGATTGGAGATTGAGATGTTTTTGAAGGTATATATCTACATAGTGTGATAGATTGCTTGTTGAAATGATGGGTCTACCTGGAGGATTCTTGATGTCTTTACAGACTTTTCGTAGACAGTAAAAAGTGCTATGACTGGGTGGTCGATGAGAATATACTGTCTTTTGGATATTATTAGGTCTTCCTTTGCCCAATTTACAAGGTCCATGAGGCTTTTTTGTCTTCTAGTAGTGTGTTCAGGGACAGTACCGCATAGTAGCCTTTGTCTACCAGAATTTTGTCTGCTTCTTTTATATAATTCTCTCTGTATTGTAGAACAATGTCTCCACCTTTATCTGCATTTCTCATGATCAATTTGTTATTGTTAATTAATTCAATTAAGGCTGTTCTTCAGCTAAGGCTGTTCTTTATCTTTGACCTGTGTACAAACCACTTGTACATAGAGAACCAGCTGTCACCCACACAGTGAGGATATATTCTGAAGAGAGTGACGAGGCTTTGAGGGATTGTTTTAACACAACTGCATGGAAAGAGCTGCAGGATTCCTATGGGGAGGATATGTATGGTCTCACATAATACAAACAGACTACATTAACTTTTGTGTGGACAACACATTACCCATAAAATGATGAGGTGCTTCTCTAATAAAAAAAAACATGGATTAACCCTGATATAAAAACTCTTCTCAAGCTTTAAGTCAATATCTGGTCACAGTCTCCCAGGTAGAAGTTGATAAAAGTGGGTTAATGAGCTCAATCTATTCTTCAATAGGTTTGATCACACACCTGCTCCTCCCACCTCAGCATGCCATTCTATCCCTTCTCCCACACTAAAGGTGACCTCGCCTCCTGCTGTTAGCTTTCACCTCCAGATCATTCAATCTAGCAATCAGTCATCTGGCTACAGTCTGATCTTTACAAGTGCCCAGGTGAGACGGGAACATGGAGGGATCAAAGCAGGGAAGGTCGCAGGGCCGGATGGTATCAGTACCAGGGTACTTAAGACCTGTGGTCATTAGCTGTGTGGTATTATGATATATATATATATATATATATATATATCAATATGAGCCTGAAGTTGGTAAAGGTACCACAACTGTGGAAATCATCTTGTGTGGTACCAGTTCTAAAGACACCTCATCCAATGGACCTCAACAGTTACAGACAAGTGGCATTGACATCCCACTTGATGAAGGTTTTGGAAAGGTTGGTTCTCACATATCTCCACACTCTAGTGACCTCATCCATGGACCCCTTCCAGTTTGCTTATCGACCTGGCATTGGGTTGAACAATGCCATCATCTACCTTCTACGTGTAGCTCTTTCTCACCTGGAGAAACCTGGGAACACTGTGAGAATAGTGTTCTTTGATTAGTGATCCATATGAGCTGGGCTATTAAGATACAAGCTGGATCTTGTGGGAGTGGACCACCACCTCTCCAGTTGGATCCTAGACTACCTGAAAAACTGACCTCAGTATGTGAGAGCCCGGAACTTTGTATCAGACAGTGATCTGTAGTAAAGGGACACCTCAGGGTACAGTTCTTGCTCCTTTCCTCTTCACACTATTCACTGCAGACTTTAGGTACTACCCATCTAGCTGGTACTTACAGAAGTTTTCTAATGATTCGGCAATAGTAGGCCTCATCACAGATGAGAATGACATGAAATACAGAGAACTGACCCAGGAATTTGTGGATTGGTGCCAGCAGAACCACCTTAAGATCAATGCCTGAAAGACTAAGGAGATGGTTGTGGTCTTACACAAACACAGACCTCTTCCTAAACCAGTAGACATACAGATGATGGATATTGAGATAGTCAACCTTATAAGTACCTGGGTGTACTCCTCAATAAAATGGTAGACTGGGCAGATAACATGGATGCACTATACAGAAAGGGCCACAGCACGCTTCACCTGCTTAGGACGGCTTATTGACTCAAGCTGAGATAGACAGCACTCATCGCCTACAGGTTCCTGTGGATATCATTCCATCCAGAGACTGTATGCATTGATGGTGGGGTACTGCTGGTTCCAGGCTCTGTGGGATTTGTTGCTCTACTCTTCTGGGTTTGTTTGGGGGTGATGGAGAAGTGTCTTTGTATTGTGATCTTTCTTTTAAATGAATTGAGATCTACAAATAATTTGAATTCATTAAACTTATTGGCTGGGCAAAAGGATAAACCTATTTGGAGTATAGACCTTTGGGCTGATGTAAGGGTGAATTTGGATAGATTGAAGATCTTTACTGATGAATTGTCTTGTTTATTTTGGCTCTGATGGTTCTGTTCCGATATTTTTGATGCTTCCAGAGGTGGTCTATCTTGGAGCTCCACCTCTTCGGCCCCTGTGGCATTTTTTATTTTTACTTCCTTCTGTTTTTTTTGGGAAGTGAAAGTGTATTGTGAGCAGACAAATGGCACCATTGTGAATAAGTGATGTAGAAACTGCAGAGCACTAAGTGCCATTAATGTGAGAGGTGAACTTCGGCTACTAAGGTGTGCAAGGGCAGACCGACATGCTACAGTGGAGCAGGTCATCACCAAAATAAACCAGGGGGCTACCAGATGTGTGTCTAAAACAACAGCTCAGTGAATACTACTGTGTATGGGGCTCTGAAGCAGATGGATGGCACCTCTGCTTCCAAAGTTGCACTGGCAGAAAAGGCTTCAATTTTTGCAGCAATTTTGGAATCGGACCTCTGCGGATTGGCAAAGGGGTGACTTCTTCAAAGAGTCACGTTTTCTGCTTCATTGAACAAATGGACATTGGCATCTTAGGTGAGAAACATCAGAGAATGAACACCCTGCAACCATTGCTGGAAGAACTCAAGCTGGTGGTGGCAGCATTATTGTCTCTGGAATATTTTTTGTGGCCTTCTCTGGGCCCACTCATCCATATGGAAGGTACTCTCAACCAATTTGAATAAGAATCCTTCCTTGCAGATCACGTACACCAACACATGATAATTGTCTTCTTTGGGGGAGATGAGATCTTCCAGCAAGACAATGCAACATGTAACATGGCTAGAAATGTCCAACATTGGTTGGAAAAGCATGACAGAGACTTCAACTTACTCCCCTTTCCCCCTAATTCCCCATACTTGAACCCAATTGAGCATCTGTGGAATCACCTTGATCATTGTTTTCGTTCTATAGATCCCCCCTCCAGCAGCTGGGGGTGCACTGCAGTCAGCATGGCTCCAGATACTTGTGACATCCTTATTGAGTCACTCCCAGCCCCTCTAGCTGCTTTCCTTGCTGCTTTGCATAATAATCTAACTCGACTGTGTAGTATGATAATAGACCAATATACATGTTCAAAAGAATCAGTAGATGTAGAGATGAGTGAATCACTCGAAATACAAAGCAGTTTCAATTTGATCAAATCATTAGACCAATTCGATTCAGGTCTGAATGGATTCTACCCAAATTGAAAGTGTTCCAGTTGGCTTGAAAATGTGTGTATGATACTCTCAGGTCTCCTAGGACTCATAATGTTTCTCTATGTCTCTCACTTTTTTTTACAAATGTAAGGTTATGCATATGGGAAGGAATAATGCAAGTCACCAGTACATACTAAATGGTGAAACACTGGGTAACTTTGACATGGAAAAGGACCTAGGAATTTTAGTGAACAGCAAACTAAGCTGTAGAAACCAGTGTCAGACAGCTGCTGCCAAGGCCAATAAGATAATGGGTTGCATCAAAAGGGGCATAGATGCCCGTGATGAGAACATAGTCCTGTCACTTTACAAATCACTAGTCAGACCGCACATGAAGTACTGTGTACAGTTCTGGGCTCCTGTGAACAAGGCAGACATAGCAGAGCTGGAGAGGGTTCAGAGGAGGGCAACTAAAGTAATAACTGGAATGGGTGGACTACAGTACCCAGAAAGATTATCAAAATTGGGGTTATTTACTTTAGAAAAAAGACGACTGAGGGGAGATCTAATAACTATGTATAAATATATCAGGGGTCAGTACAGAGATCTCTCCCATCATCTATTTATCCCCAGAACTGTTACTGTGACGAGGGGACATCCTCTGCGCCTGGAGGAAAGAAGGTTTGTACACAAACATAGAAGAGGATTCTTTACGGTAAGAGCAGTAAGACTATGGAACTCTCTGCCTGAGAAGGTGGTGATGGTAAGTTCACTAAAAGAGTTCAAGAGGGGCCTGAATGTATTTCTGGAGGATAATAATATTACAGGTTATAGTTACTAGAGATGGGTCGTTGATCCAGGGAGTAATTCTGATTGCCTGATTGGAGTCGGGAAGGAATTTTTTCCCTAAAGTGGGGAAAACTGGCTTCTACCTCACAGGGGTTTTTTGCCTTCCTCTGGATCAACTGGAAAACAGGCCGAACTGGATGGACAGATGTCTTTTTTCGGCCTGTCCTACTATTGTCCGCAAAATGCAGTCCCTGGTCCCATTGTAGTCAATGGGTCCACAAAAGTGCGGATGGCATGCAGAATGCATCAATATGTCATCCGCAATTGTGGATCCGTTTCCAGGAAATAGAAACAAAAAATGCATTTAGTACCCTAGCAAAAACGGAACGGATGCGGATATACAATTGGTAAAAACTGAGGGTTTTTGCGGAAACACGGATCAGCAAAAAATGGAATGAAAATCTGGAAAAGAAAAATACTGACGTATGAATGGACCCTTATGTAGGCATATTTCAGATTAATAAATGCCCCGCCCCCCCAGTCTGTAATATGTCTGGAACTAAACCTGCAATGGAGAAGTAAGATCCTTAGCTAGTTATCTATCCACTGTGTACCTAAAGCTAGGGATGAGCGAACCGAACCGTAACAAACCAGATCTGGTTAAAATAACGTACGCATTAGTGTAGATTCTCAAATATGCGTATATTTTGCGTCGCCGTTGTTGAAGTCACTTGGATTTTTTCCACTTTTTTCATTGTAATAGCAACTGCAAGTACACGAAACTATACCCTATCAGACTCCCATTATTGTAGCAGCAATTATTCAGCCGTTATAGCAAGGTTCGTTTTAGGTTCGGTTCGTAAGAATCCGAACTTCACGAAAGTTCGCCGAAGTGAAGCGAACCGAACTTTTCAAAAGTTCGCTCATCCCTACCTAAAGCAGACTTTGATATGTTTCACCACAATATTTTTGTCTGCAATAATTGAAAACTGGTGATGATGTCATTACAATGATGATGTCATAATCTGTAAATTAGACTGAATGGGGGGTTATTCCTGATTTGCACAAACTATATTTTCCATTCTTTATATTTTCTTACATTTGCATTGAAGTACAATGTTATTTTCTTGCATCAGATACTGTACATGGTAAACAATGATGTAGAATACACTACATTATAAAGTATAAACTCCTCTGCTGTACTTCATTGGAAGGAATAAAACATTATGTTCTGTATCCTCTCCTCAGGGATGATCTGGTTTCTGTTACTTTGATGCAAAAAGCAGACGATCATATGAAGATGTAGCTGCCAAAAGCTGAACTTTTCCTTCTGTATCCATCCTGTCAAAATTAACTCTTTTATAACTCATTAAACCAGTGTGTCTGAGGAGCAAGGCTGTTAACATCTCAAATGAAGCAATTCTCTGGCCTATTTCAGATTATGCATACAGTCTCTTATTAAAGGATTATTACCACCTGGACATTCACAGGATCCACAAGCCATGCCATAAACATCCAATTGATATTGTGGATCCCACCTTTTGGACCTACTCCTATCTCAAGAATGGGACTCTGTGGCACGCTGCTATGAATGGTGAGAGCAGGCCATGCATGCGTAGCTCTCTCCATATATTGTTATGGGACATAAAAGAAAAATAAATAGCAAAGTGCATTTGGCTATTTTCTGAAGTGTCGTGGCAGGTAATCGAAAGAGCCATGCACTGCTCTCTGTTCATGGTAGCGCACAACAGAGTCCTGTTCTTGAGATAAGAATTGGTCTCAGAGATGGGTATACCTCTATTGGACATTTGTGGCATGTCCTGTGGATATAAGGTAAATGTCCATAGTGGGCAACCCCTCTAAGGTTCTGTATACCATACAACTATCCACAAATCAACTGAACTGAACTGAACTTTTATCATCATAGGCTTCCCTAGTGAACTATGTTTGGTATACAGTAGGGCAGAGCACAGCAAAGGGAGGTCCTGGGTGTTATGTCAATAATATGGCTGCCATACTGAAAACATGTCTAGAGGATGCATATCAGAGGCTGCTGTACAGTTCATGTCAATGTGTATCAAAGCTCTCTCTTGTAATGACCCATGCAGTTGTGCCAGCAGATCATGATATGGACAGTCTCTGAACACTTTTTCAGTTTACTGGACGCAAGCATAGGTGAGCTGGAAAATAGTGAGGAACTGAAACACTATGGTGGAGACTGACAAAACTGTCTTCTTTGCCCATAGCAACCAATCAGAACTCAGCTTTCATTTCTTATAGTGCTCTTGAGAAATGAAAACTGCATTTGGGTTGCCATAGGCAACAAGTCCTGCTCTCCGGCTAGTAAATTTTGATAAATGTGACTGTATCTCTGTGAATTCTGAGATCCGGAAAAAAATAGACTTAACACGACTTAGATGCATAGAAGTTTACTAGACTATGATAGATAATATACAGGGAAAAGTAACAGTCATCAAGGTTGCGAACAAATGAGTGAGCTTCCCATTGACCATTTCCTAACATGGCACCTGGCCAACACCCATATGATACAAAGAGAGGAAGTGGCAGCACCTTACCATGATCATGTCTTCAATAGAGCTCTGATTTTTGTTACATAGTTAGATGTTTTCTAGCCTCCTGGTCCCTTCTAGCCCCTCCTAAAGGTATTCAATGTGCAGCATATACAGTCACTTCAGACTTCAGGAATATGGCAAGGTACCAGGTACCACTAACCAGCTACATTACAGGGGAAAGAACCACTAAAATACCTTGCTATACAGTGACCCAACATATAAATATTAATTACATAGGGAATGCACTTCATTAGGATGAAGACCCCTTTAAAGGGAACGTGTCATTAGAAGCTGATGTATTATTTAAATGTCATTAGAACCTGGCAGTAGTGCAGCCTCAGGCTTTAGACCTGTAATTACAAGTTATAATATCTATTCTGCAACCAATATACATGAGAGAAATCTCTGATGAGTGTGAGTGGCAATCTCTTGTACAAGACATGGAAGATAGTGAACTTGTTGTACTCCTTACCCTAGTGACACAATTGGCATGTAGAATTTCAGTGAGAAAGCTGCAATGGATATAATGGTATAATGGTAATTTATAGAATGCACCTTGAGATTTCATGTGTCAGAGGTCAAAGGAAAAACTTCCCTCCAGCTCTGATGCACATCTGACAAACAGGAAAAGACTGCAGGACATAGAATATGAGTAGAGATCAGCAACAGTTTCAAAAATTCGATTTGGACACATCACCAAATTTTTCTAAAAATTTTGATCCAAATTAATTTGTCACAAAACTAGTTCTTTCTGGACCAGAAGACTTCGGAGTAGCAGACAGTCTGCCACATGCACATTTAGCTCCAGATCTCACACTGCTGCCCCCCTTCTGACTCATGGCCACACTTGGTCCCTGCTGGCTCAACAAAACACTGCCACCCTTCCACTGTCTCACAGGCAAGCTGCCACCTTCGCACCTTAATAATGATGAAGTCCCCTCTTCACCCAGCTCCCACGTGCGATCGGCTACATAATCATCCACGTCTACAGTCATGGCCCAAAGTTTTGAGAATGATACAAATATTAATTTTTACAAAGTCTACTGCTTCAGTTTTTATAATGGCAATTTGCATATACTCCAGAATGTTATAAAGAGTGATCAGCTTAACAGCAATTACTTGCAAAGTCAGTATTTGCCTAGAAAATGAACTTTATCCCCCAAAACACATTTCAACATCATTGCAGCCCTGCCTTAAAAGGACCAGCTAACATTGTTTCAGTGATTGCTCCATTAACACAGGTGTGAGGACAGGGCTGGAGATCAATCTGTTATGATTAAGTAAGAATGACACCACTGGACACTTTAAAAGGAGGCTGGTGCTTGGCATCATTGTTTCTCTTCTGTTAACCATGGTTATCTCTAAAGAAACATGTGCAGTCATCATTGCACTGCACAAAAATGGCCTAACAGGGAAGAGTATCGCAGCTAGAAAGATTGCACCTCAGTCAACAATCTATCGCATCATCAAGAACTTCAAGGAGAGAGGTTCCATTGTTGCCAAAAAGGCTTCAGGGCGCCCAAGAAAGACCAGCAAGCGCCAGTACCGTCTCTTAAAAGTGTTTCAGCTGCGGGATCGGGCTACCAGCAGTGCAGAGCTTGCTCAGGAATGGCAGCAGGCAGGTGTGAGTGCATCTGCACTCACTGTGAGGCGGAGACTCTTGGAGCAAGGCCTGGTCTCAAGGAGGGCAGCAAAGAAGCCACTTCTCTCCAGAAAAAACATCAGGGACAGACTGATATTCTGCAAAAGGTACAGTGAGTGGACTGCTGAGGACTGGGGTAAAGTCATTTTCTCTGATGAATCCCCTTTTTGATTGTTTGGGACATCTGGAAAACAGCTTATTCGGAGAAGATGAGGTGAGCGCTACCACCAGTCTTGTCTCATGCCAACTGTAAAGCATCCTGAAACCATTCATGTGTGGGGTTGCTTCTCAGCCAAGGGAATCGGCTCTCTCACAGTCTTGCCTAAAAACACAGCCATGAATAAAGAATGGTACCAGAATGTCCTCCGAGAGCAACTTCTCCCAACCATCCAAGAGCAGTTTGGCGATCAACAATGCCTTTTCCAGCATGATGGAGCACCTTGGCATAAAGCAAAGGTGATAAATAAATGGCTCAGGGAACAAAACATAGAGATTTTGGGTCCATGGCCTGGAAACTCCCCAGATCTTAATCCCATTGAGAACTTGTGGTCAATCATCAAGAGACGGGTGGACAAACAAAAAACCTACAAATTCTGACAAAATGCAAGCATTGATTGTGCAAGAATGGACTGCTATCAGTCAGGATTTGGCCCAGAAGTTGATTGAGAGCATGCCAGGGAGAATTGCAGAGGTCCTGAAGAAGAAGGGTCAACACTGCAAATATTGACTTGCTGCATTAACTCATTCTAACTGTCAATATAAGCTTTTGTTACTCATAATATGATTGCAATTATATTTCTGTATGTGATAAAAACATCTGACAAACACACATAAAAACCAGAGGGCAGCAGATCATGTGAAAATATATTTGTGTCATTCTCAAAACTTTTGGCCATGACTGTATATGGTTGTCACTTATGTCACCCTTACCAGTCTCATGACCTCTCGCAAACACCTGCTCCCGCGACTCTCATCATCGCTACTTGCACGTCTACAGGAGGAAGCAGTGGACCTGCTGCTACCACATGCCTTCTTCTGCTGCTACTTCTGCTGGCGACAACAATCTATGAAACAAGTTAGACTCTCCAATAACAGTTATATTACACTGTTTATTCACACCAAAATGAGAGTCAAGGTCTAATGGAATTGTTTATCTATGAAACAAGGTAGACACCCCAATAAGAGTTATATTGCACTGTTTATTCACCCCAATATGAGAATGAATGCGATAGGGAATTGCTTATTTATGAAATCAGGTGGGCACCCCAATAACAGTTATATTATACCACTTATTCACCCCAATTTGAGAATCAAGGCATAATACAATTGCTTATCTTTTAAACAAGGTGAACATTGTTCAATTAGGTATCTGTGCCCTACACAGGGGATTGATGTAAACTGCACTGTCTCCTATGGATCCATTCAGCTTACAGAGCCTACACTGTGCTGCTATTTCCCTATGCTCTCCATATGCCCTTCCTACAGTGTCTGAAAACTCTCCCTACAATCTCCCTATATTGTCCCTATCCAAGATTATGCTATTAAAAGCTTTGTAAAACAGTTTAGCAGTTATGATGTCTCCTCCTATGCTCAGTTCACTGTAAAATGATGCAGATTGGGCAGGATGAGGCTTTTTATAGGGCTGTGACATCACATGGGCTGGCTGGCTGCAAGGGTGATCCCTCATTCCCGGGCTTCCTACTTTCACTGTGTACCATGAAGCACAAGGAAATTTGGATTTGTGGCGAATCTAATTTTTCCTGAAATTCAGATTGATTTCCACTTCGGTAACTTCTATTTGCTCAACACTATATATGGGCTCACATAAGATGAAGAGTTACAGGATGAATGACATAATGAAATACAACAACAGATAACTTCATAAAACCAAATATAGCAATGGGCACTAGATGGCAGCAAAGGACAATAAATATAATGGATACCATATAACACTGAATACAATTAAATTAATTCTAGTTTAGCCATTATCTGGGACAGCTCAATATCTCAGTATAGAAGTAATGTAACATACTCATATGTCCATTCAAAAATATTCCTCTGGACTTCTTTAAAGGTGATGCCCCATCTTGCTGTTTCCTCAGTGAGATGGGATAAAGCTCTAGGTGCTCCACTGTTTACATAACTCCCATTGTAGTGAATGGGAGCGATGCTAACAGCATAGCAGAGCAAGCTATGCTGCTTCCGTAACTCTGTAACTTGTTTGCATTGCTTACATTCACTACAATAGGGAAAAAGTAAGCTGGGACAATCCCTTTAAATGCAAATTGTAATGTAACTGTATGCCTGCTCGTAGCAGGAAGAGATTTCATTTTCTGTCTTTAGGACAGCCCAAGATGCACCAAATTTATAAATAAGCAGGCACCTAAAAATTTGTATTATTTTCTTCTGAAGCACTTCAGTATAAGACCGTCATATGAGACACCAGTCAAATAAAAATGGCTTTAGGGGGCTAAATAGTGTTAAAAAAAAAGAAGACAGATTATATTTATATTATTAATCCCCCAACTTTGATATTCCGAGACTGTGTCTCCTCTGCAGTCCAGTTCCTGCTGATTTCCCGACAAGTCAAGAAATAGCTGTAAAGCAATTCTCAGGCAGGTCTTCACTGTAGCCAGTGATTGACTGAGCGGTATTCACAGCCATTTCTTGCCATGTTAGACATCAGCAGAAAGTGGAGTACAGCAGGAACCAAAGTACCATAGAAGTGGCAGCTCTGGGGAATCGGAGAGCTGAATTAAGCTTATTTATTTGTTACACCATTTATGTCCTACTGCAAGCCTTTTTACTATTTAATACACACTTAGAGGAGCTTACTACATACCATCGGCTTTTCCAGTGTGCAGAGTACGTATCCCATATACTTTCTATAGATCCTTACTCTCCTGGAATTGCCAAGCAGAGCCAGTGAAACTTGAAGGGGTAGAAGCGCTGCCTCGCCTTCATAGCTTCTGCACCTTCGTAGCTTCAACAGAGGTCTAGGTTCTCTTTAAAAAAGTGAATATTTAGTTACATATGGTACATTATATTATGATTAGAGATGAGCGAGCACTAAAATGCTCGGGTGCTCGTTATTCGAGTCGAACTTTTCCCGATGCTCGGGGGCTCGTTTCGAATAACGAACCCCATTGAAGTCAATGGGAGACTCGAGCATTTTTGCAGGGGACCAAGGCTCTGCCTAGGGAAGGCTGGGTGAAAACCTGGAAACCTCAGAAAATGATGGAAACACCACGGAAATGGACAGGAAACAGCAGGTGCAGCATGCATGGATGCCTCTGAGGCTGCCTAATCCCACCATTACCCCAAATTCTCCTAGTGGGGCATGTGTGGTATCGATTCTTCTCAGTTTAAAATCGTATATGTCCCCTATCTTGGAACCATATATTTCATGGATTTTTCGAACACGGAAAAGGAAAAAGAGCTTGCTCTGGCCAGGGGAGTGTCTTTTCTACTGCAGCTAAGGGGACGTGTCCATGCTCTGCCTATCACAGGTCAGGAGCCAATTAAAAGAGGAACCAACAAAAATCAGTATAATATCTAATACGTCCCCTATCCGGGTAGATTGTTTGGAGAGAGGGCCTGTAGGTGGGGGCAGGCTGGGGGGAAGGAGGTTGAGCTGGAAGAGCCAGAGGAGTGCCCCCTGGGCTAACGTGTGTGGTGGTGACAACAGCCGGATGTAGTTAGAAAGACGACGCAGGACCCCAACTTAAAAATTTAGCATCAACCGGTACAGTCGTAAATTATGAGATTGATCAAGTGTGGTATGTCTTCTATGTATACTACTCAGTTTAATACCGTATATGGCACCTATCTGGAAAAATAGTTTGGAGAAAGATAGGAAAAAAACGTAAATTGTTTGGAGAGAGGGCCTATAGGTGGACCTCCGGAAACATTGTTTGGAGAGAGGGCCTGTAGGTGGACCTCCGGAAAATTTGTTTGGAGAGAGGGCCTGTAGGTGGACCTCCGGAAAAATTGTTTGGAGAGAGGGCCTGTAGGTGGACCTCTGGAAAAATTGTTTGAAGAGAGGGCCTGTAGGGGGCCCTCCTGAAAAATTGTGGTAAAAGAGTGCCAGTTGGACCTCTAAAAAATGGCGTTTTTTTGGTCAGCGTTAGGCAAAGACGACATGGAGGAGGAGGAGGAGTAGAGAAGAGGAATCGGATACATATATAATGTTAATCTTTAGCTGCTTTCCCCCGGAGGAGATTTGAATTCCGGTGAAATCCAGGCTTTGTTCATTTTAATAAGCGTCAGCCTGTCAGCGCTGTCAGTTGACAGGCGTGTACGCTTATCGGTGATGACGCCACCAGCTGCACTGAATACCCGCTCTGACAGCACGCTAGCGGCAAGGCTGGCCAGCACCTCCAAGACGTTGGTATGGTCAGCTAGGTACTCCCTCACCATCTTTCTGTACAGCTCCCCCCTACTCTGCCTAGACTGGGGACAGGTGACAGTGTCTTGCTGGGGTGACATAAAACTGGCAAAGGCCTTGGAGAGCATTCCCCTGCCAGTGCTGGACAAGCTGCTTGCTCGCCTCCTCTCCCCCGCTGCTTGGCCCACAGAACCATGCCCTCTGCCGCTAGCGGCGTCAGATGGGAAGAATTGTTTCAGCTTGTGCACCAGGGCCTGTTGATATCTATTCACTCTCATACTCCTTTCCTCTGTAGGGATGAGAGTGGAAAGGTTCTGCTTCTACCGTGGGTCCAGGAGAGTGAACACCCAGTAATCGGTGTTTAAAAAAATGCTTCTAACGAGAGGGTCACGGGATAGGCAGCCTAACATGAAGTCTGCCATGTGCGCCAGAGTCCCAACACGTAAGAATTCCCTCTCCTCACTGGCCTGACTCTCCATTTCCTCCTCCTCCTCCTCCTCCAAGTCCTCCTCTTCAGCCCATACACGCTCAAGAGTTAAGAACTGAGCACTGGTACCCTCTACTGTCTCGCTGACATTCTCCTCCTCTTCCTCCTCATCCCCCTCCTCCGATACGCGCTGAGAAACAGACCGGAGGGTGCTCTGGCTATCAAGCGACGTATTTTCCTCCATCGTCTCTTGTGACAAGCGCAAAGCATCCGACTTCATGCTGAGCAGTGAGTTTTTCAACAGACAAAGCAGCGGTATGGTGAGGCTGATAATGGCGGCATCGCCGCTGACCATCTGTGTTGACTCCTCAAAGTTGCTCAACACCTGGCAGATATCAGACATCCATGTCCACTCCTCATTGTAGACTTGAGGAATCTGAGTGACCTGACTACCAGTTCTGGTGGAAGTTGACATCTGCCAGTCTACAATCGCTCTGCGCTGCTGGTAAACTCTGGATAACATGTTTAATGTCGAATTCCATCTCGTGGGCACGTCGCACAACAGTCGGTGAGCGGGCAGTTGTAGGCGGCACTGCGCTGCCCTGAGAGTGGCAGCATCTGTGGTGGACTTGCGGAAATGCGCACAGATGCGGCGCACCTTGGTGAGCAAATCAGACAGATTGGGGTATGTCTTGAGGAACCGCTGAACTATGAGATTGAACACGTGGGCCAGGCATGGCACATGTGTCAGTCTGCCGAGTTGCAGAGCCGCCACCAGGTTACGCCCGTTGTCACACACAACCATGCCTGGCTTGAGGTTCAGCGGTGCCAGCCACACATCGGTCTGCGCCGTGATGCCCTGTAACAGCTCTTGGGCGGTGTGCCTTTTGTCACCTAAGCTCAGCAGTTTGAGCACCGCCTGCTGGCGCTTACCCACGGCACTGCTGCTGCGCCTAGAGCTACCGACTGAAGGCGCCGTGCCCACGGATGGTAATTCGGTGGAGGAGGAGGAGGAGGGGTCGGAGGAGGAGGCATAGTACGTCTGAGAGACCGTGACCGAGGTAGGCCCCGCAATCCTTGGTGTGGGCAGTACATGAGCGGCCCCAGGGTCAGTCTCGGTCCCAGCCTCCACCAAGTTAACCCAATGTGCCGTCAGTGAGATATAGTGTCCCTGCCCGGCAGCACTTGTCCACGTGTCCGTGGTTAGGTGGACCTTCTCAGAAACAGCGTTGGTCAGGGCACGGATGATGTTCTGTGACACGTGCTGGTGTAGGGATGGGACGGCACATCGGGAAAAATAGTGGCGGCTGGGGACCGAATATCGAGGGGCAGCCACCGCCATGAGATTGCGAAAGGCCTCGGTCTCTACCAGCCTATAGGGCAGCATCTCCAGGCTCAGCAATTTGGAGATGTGGACGTTGAGGGCTTGGGCATGCGGGTGGGTGGAACTGTATTTCCTCTTGCGCTCCAGTGTCTGCTGTAAAGACAGCTGAACGCTGCGCTGGGACATATTGGTGGACACTGTGGAGGATCGTGGAGGCGAAGGTGTGGTTTTCCGGCGGGAGACGCTCGTGCCGCGGTCCTTGGCAGGGGGTTGACTAGCAGAGGCAGCGAGTGACACAGGGGAAGGAGCAGTAGTGTGACCCGCAGGAGGTGGTGAACGGCCTTGGTTCCATTGAGTGGGGTTTTTAGCACTCATATGCCTGCTCATGCTGGTGGTGGTTAGGCTAGTAGTGGTGGCACCCCTGCTGATCCTGGTGTGGCACAGGTTGCACACCACAGTCCATCGGTCATCCTCACTTTCTTTAAAGAACCTCCAGACTTGCGAACATCTAGGCCTCGCCACGGGAGCTTCACTACATGCTGATGCACCAGCTCTGGCCCTGCGTCTCCCTCTGGCCACACCACTGCCTCTTTCAACCTGTTCTGGTGCAGCACTCGCCTCCGCCTCAGAAGCACTGTCTTCACTCCGCTTATCAACCCAGCTTGGGTCAGTCACCTCGTCATCCTCCGATTCCTCAGTCTGCTCCCCCTCAGTCTGCTCCCCCCTCGGACTTCCTGCCCTGACAACAACTTCACCACTGTCTGACAACCGTGTCTCCTCATCGTCCGACACCTCTTTACAAACTTCTTTCACTAAGTCAACATTGTCATCATCATCATCATTATCACCCACAGACTGCGACAGTTGGAAAACTTGGGCATCGGGAACGAGGTCAGCAGCAACCTGAGAAGTGGTTTGTGACTCTGGGAAGGGTCCAGAAAACAGTTCCTCAGAGTATGCCGGATCGCATTCCAAATTTTCCTGGGAGGGGGCAGACTGGGGGGAAGGAGGTTGAGGTGGAGGAGCCAGAGGAGTGCTCCCTTGGGTAACATGGGTGGACTGCGTGGAAGACTGACTGGTGGACAAATTACTTGAAGCATTGCCCGCAATCAACGACATCAGCTGTTCGCACTGTTGTGGTTTCAACAGTCCTCTACCACATGTCCCTGTAAGTTGAGACATGAAGCTAGGGAGTGTAGCTCTGCGGCGTTCCCCTGCTCCCTCATCAGCAGGTACTGTCTCACCCTGCCCAGGACCACGGCCTCTGCCCCCTGCAGTAATTGAATGCCCATGCCCACGCCCTCGTCCTCGACCCTTAGCCCTGGGGTTCAACATTTTCTGTATATAAGTGTATTATATAAAAAAAATAAAATAAATGGGCCTGCTGTACTGAAACCCACAAACTTGTTCAGTCTGGTTTAATTAAGTGACGTACAGAATGTGTCAACTGGACAGAAAATACGGATTGTAGTGAGTGGACAGCTGAACTGTGACACACAGAATGGTTCCACGCAGCTGTGTGAAATGGATTCGTATCACTGAGCTAAAACAACAAAGAAACTATTTTTTTATATATATATATTTTTTTTATATTTTTTTTTAGTTTTGTTTTATTTGGAACGTGACATGCAGAAACTATCGTAGAGCTAACTCACACCCTGCTGACGGTAGCTATTTTGACTGCAACCCAGACAAATGTCGCACAGAGATTTTTGTGATCAAGCTATATACGTGAGAGCAAAAGACCTTGTTGGATTAAGTGACGTACAGAAAGTGTCACCTGGCCAGAAAATACGGATCGTAGTGAGTGGACAGCTGAACTGTGACACACAGAATGGTTCCACGCAGCTGTGTGAAATGGATTCGTATCACTGAGCTAAAACTGCAAAGAAACTATTTTTTTTCTATTTTTTCTTTTTTTCTATTTTTTTTTTAGTTTTGTTTTTTTTTGGAACGTGACATGCAGAAACTATCGTAGAGCTAACTCACACCCTGCTGACGGTGGCTATTTTGACTGCGACCCAGACAAATGTCGCACAGAGATTTTTGTGATCAAGCTATATACGTGAGAGCAAAAGACCTTGTTGGATTAAGTGACGTACAGAAAGTGTCACCTGGACAGAAAATACGGATTGTAGTGAGTGGACAGCTTAACTGTGACACACAGAATGGTTCCACGCAGCTGTGTGAAATGGATTCGTATCACTGAGCTAAAACAACAAAGAAACTATATATTTTATATTTTTTCGTTTTTTTATATATTTTTTTTTTTTTTGTTTTTTTTGGAACGTGACGAGCAGAAACTATCGTAGAGCTAACTCACACCCTGCTGACGGTGGCTATTTTGACTGCGACCCAGACAAATGTCGCACAGAGATTTTTGTGATCAAGCTATATACGTGAGAGCAAAAGACCTTGTTGGATTAAGTGACGTACAGAAAGTGTCACCTGGACAAAAAATACGGATTGTAGTGAGTGGACAGCTGAACTGTGACACACAGAATGGTTCCACGCAGCTGTGTGAAATGGATTTGTATCACTGAGATATAACAATAAAAAAAAAGGGTTATATATGGCGATAGCTGCACTACTAGTGCCAGCCAGCCAGCCAAGCCAGGAGACAAAAAAAATGTCTTGTAGCCCTTAGAAGGGCTGTTGGGTTCTTTTGAGATCACTCCTGCCTAACAAAGAACTAAATGCAGGCCCTAACACTCTCCCTGAAACGCAGCAGCTCTATCCCTAACGACATCCAGACAGCATCTGAGCCGAGCACCGCGGGCAGTCACTAGTATATTCCAGGGTCACCTGATCAGGCCAGCCAACCCCTGCTATCGACATGTAAGGGCCCCACGTGATGCTGGGTGTACCGCAGAGTCTCCTGGCTTGTGATTGGCTGAGTTTATAGGCGCCAAAAGCCGGAAGTTGCCATTTCCTCGAGCATGGCGAGATACTCGTCCGAGCAGCGAGCACTCACGAGTACCGTAATACTCGAACGAGCACCAAGCTCGGACGAGTATGCTCGCTCATCTCTAATTATGATGGGTTCTACTACATCTTAGTAGCTTCTTGGTTGATCCAACTTAAAGAGCTGTTATCCCCTATTCACAGGGTAGGGGATAACTTATAGATCTATCAGGTCTGACTACTGGGATCCCTGCCAATCACGAGAACAGGTGCTCCATACTTCCAAAATCATTAGACACACATGCGCACCACTGCTCCATGCATTCTCTATGGGACTGCTGGGGATAATAGAGTGCTGTACTGGTAGTCCTCTAACCAGAATACCCTTTTAAACTTAAAGGGTTTGTCCAGCCTTGGAGCCAACAATCCCTATTGTCCGGACATGTGCCCTAAACATAAAACATCAAACTCACATGTCCGCGGTCCTGCTGCTGCTCTGTTCCCAGTTGGTCATTAAATGAGCATAAACCTAAATAAAACTTCACTTTTAACCCCTTCGCGCCCAGCGCCGTACATGTACGGCGCTGGGGCGATGCGGGCACATGGCGCCCGCTCGCGGGTGCGGCGGGCGTCATGGCCGGCAAGTCTCTGCTGTTTCTAACAGCAGAGACTTGCCGCTACTTACCGCCATTGGCGGCGTCTTCCTGGTTGATTAGATGCCGTGATCACGCGTGATCACGGCATCTAGTTGCGTTTCAACCCGGAAGCATTCGCTTCCAGGTGGTGTACAGACACCCCGTGTGGCCAATCGGGGTGTCTGTACACCATATGAAAACTGTAATCCTCGCTGGTGAGATTACAGTTTTCAAAGTGCAATTCTTATTCTGGCCACTAGATGGCAGGCCAGGATAAGAAATGAGCAATCCATGGATTTCTGAGTCTATAAAATCCATAATTGCTCATAAAAAAAAAAAAAAAGCCACAATATATAAGCCCATATTTGAGCTTTCTAATAGTAAAAAAAAAATTTTAAAAAAATGTTAAAAAATATATAAAAAATAAAAAAGATGTAAAAGTTCAAATCACCCCCTTTCCGTATAAGTAAAAATAAATACCTAATAACAATAAATATAGACATCATGGGTATCACCGTGACCGAAAACGCCCGTACTTTTAAAATATAATAAAAAATTCCAATACGGCGAATTGTGTGGCGGAAAAAAGCGTCCAAATGGTGATTTGCCGTTTTTTGTCGCTTTTTTTTTCTAAAAAAAATTAAATAAAAAGTGATCAAAAAGTCATACACACCCCAGAATGGTATCAATAAAAACTTCAGATCGTCCCGCAAAAAATGAGCCCCCATACAGCTCTGTACACATAAATACCAAAAAGTTATAGGGGTCAAGATTTGACAAGGAAAAAAAAAAAAAAAAGGGCAACTTTCTAATTATTTTATCACTATGAAAACGCAGGAAAAACTATACATATTAGGTATTGCCGGATTCGTACTGACCAGTAGAATGAAAGTAATGGATCAGTTTTAATGCACATCGAATGCTGTAAATAAGAAACCCGTAGAACTGTAGCGGAATAGCGTTTTCTTTGCAATTCCACCCGGTTTGGATTTTTTTTCCCGCTTCCCACTACACCGTATGCAATATTAAATGGTGGCATTGGAAAGTACAACTTGTCCCGCAAAAAACAAGCCCTCATACAGCTATGTGAACAGAAAAATATGTTATGGCTGTTTGAAGGCAGGGAGCGCAAAACGAAAATGCAGAACCGAAAAAAGCTCCGGGCGCGAAAGGGTTAATAATACTCAATTAAAAACAACCACAATAGGTAGTACACATGTATTCATTAATTCTGCTTCCATAGCACCAGGAAGTGTCTGTGTCCCATGAACGCTGTGGCCAGTCACAGGCTTCAGCAGGCACATCAGCTTGAATGTTATGTCACAGCTCTGAGATACCATTCAAGCCAATGTATCCGCTGAGGCCTGTGATTGGGAGCAGCAGTCATGGGACACAGACACTTCCTGGTCCCGTGGGGACTGGAAGTGACTTGGAATGGAGCAGAGGTGGGAACATGGGGAGGTGAGTCTTTTTTAAGCTTAGGGTCACAGATCTGGATGACAGGGATTGTTAGCCCTAAGGCTGAAAACCCCTTTAAGTACTAAAGTAGATGAGTATGATACACTTACTATTCAAAGTAGCTGTAACTGTATTGCTATTTCAGTAAGGGTTTGATGAGCTGTCACATAGCATTATGACCTCATGCACTGGAGCCGGGCCTAGTTTATATAAATACAAGGATACCGCAATGTCATGTAAACATGGTGACTTCACTTCCGGAACTGTGGTTGAGCAGAGGCGTATAGCAGGCTTTTTAGGGTTGCTTCCAGAATGAAATACTAGATGTTTGATTTTGAGTAAACCGTAATAACCCAGTCTACAGCTGGCCTGACTTCACTAAGTACAGCCAAGCTTAAAAACAGATGCGGAACTGAATATATATAGATATGCTGTAAAATAGACAGAGGGAGACGGCTGAAGACATTCGGTCTATAGACTCAAATGTGCAATAACTGATCTATAATATACCAGATATACCAGACCTTCACCTTTATATGATGAGATTGGGTCTTTGTGGAGCAACTGTCTACAAAACTAAAAATCGGGCAAAACTAGGGATGCTCATATGGACAATACAGTTCAATCCCCTGTACAAACATATACAATGTACAAATACTTCAGACTCTTTCACGTCACATTTTGTAATGTCGTTTTTCACCATTATTCTATACTCCATTGCCCATAATGAGAAAGTGAAAACAGAATGTTTGAAATGTTTGCTAATTTATTGAAAAGGAAAAACTAAAATCTTCCATTGACATAAGTATTCAGACCCTTTACTCAGTAATTACTGTAGTTGAAGCATATTTTGGCAGTGATTACAGCCTACAGTCTTCTTGGGTATGATGCCACAAGGTTTGCACTCCTGGATTTGGGGATTATCTGCCATTCTTCTCTTCAGATCCTCTCAAGCTCTGTAAAGTTGAATGGGGACCATTGGTGGGCAGCCATTTTTGGGTCTCTCCAGAGACGTTCAATTGGGTATAAGTCAAGGCTCTGGCTGGGCCACTCAAGGACATTCACAGATTTGTCCCTAAGTCTTGGCGGTGTGCGTATGTTTATTGTCTTGTTGAAAGGTAAACCTTTAGCCCAGTCTAAGGTCCAGAACACTGTTGGCTTTCGTTAAAAACATCTCTGTACTTCCATTTAGATTTCTGTCAACTCTGACCAGTCTCCTTGTCAAGCCACTGTAAAAACACCTTCACAGCATGATGCTGCCACCACCATGCTTCAGTGTAGGGATGGTATTGGGAAGTACCTGGTTTCCTCCAAACATGACGCTTAGAATTGAGGCCAAAAAGTTCAAACTTGGTTTCATCAGACTAGTGAATCTTGTTTCTCACTGTTCATTAGGTGCTTTTTTTGCAAACTTCAGACGGGCTTTAATGTGTCTTGTACTGAGGAGAGTCTTATTTCGGGCCACTGTGACAGAAATTCAAGATTGGTGGAGTGCTGCAGTGATGGCTGATGTTCAGGAAGTTTCTCCCATTTGTAAGATCTTTGGAACTCAGCAAGAGTTAAATTTGCCACATGTGGATTCCTATCAAGGTGTAGAAAAATCTCATGATGATCAAGAGAAATAGGAAGCCCCCCAGAGCTAAATTTCAAGTATCATAAGTAGGGTTGAGCGAACTCAAACTGCAAAGTTCAGGTTTGTCCCAAACTTTGCGAGTTCGGGTAGCTGGACCCGAACCCGGACTTTTTCACTGAAATTCGGGTTCAGTGTTCGTGTTTGGGTGATTTTATTATTTTCCACTATAACATGGTTATAATAAAAAATAATAGCATTCTTAAGACAGAATGCTAAATAAAATGGCCATTGAGGGGTTAAAAATAATAATGAAAAAACTCACCTCATCCACTTGATTGCACAGCCAGTATCCTTTTCTTTCTGCAGGACCTGCAAAAGGACCTACAATGACGTCACCGCGCTCACCACGTGGAAAATAATGTAAAATAATAAAGTTAAATTTGGGTCCCCATTGACTTTAATGGGGTCCGGGTTCGGGGTGAAGTTTGGGTCAAGTTCGGGTCCGGAACCTGAACTTTGACCTGAAGTTTGGCCGAACCCGGCGAACCCGAATTTCCATGGGTTCACTCATCCCTAAGGCTACTTTCACACTAGCTTTTACTACAGATCCGGCGGGTGAAGGGGCCCGCCGAATCTGTAGTGATAATACAACCTTGTGGATCCGTAATGAACGTATCCGGTTGTATTATCTTTAACATCTTTTAAACGGATCCGGAATTAACTCCATTGAAAGTCAATGGAGGACGGATCCGTTTACTAGTGTGTCACAGCAAACGGATCCGTCCCCATTGACTTGCATTGGGGGTCATTCCGGATCCGTCTTGGTGCGGATACCCAGTACGGAGAGCAAACCGCAGCATGTTGTGGTTTGCTCTCCGGTCTGAAGATGGAACGGAATGCTTTCAGGAGCATTCCGTGCTCTTCAGTTCAGTTTTTTCCCCATTGACAATGAATGGGGACAAAACTGAAGCTTTTTATTCCGGTATTGAGCCCCTATGACGAAGCTCTATACCGGAATAAAACAACGCTAGTGTGAAAGCAGCCTAATCATAAGTAAAATGAAGTTAATGGGGCAGATATCTGAAAATTTTGCTTAGAAAAATGCTTCCATGATTTAGGGTCTTGGATGGCAAATTTGTGGCTAATGCAGTTAGTTGGTTATGTACCTCAGTGCTAATCTGCTTTCCAGTTTATTGATGGAAGTAAGGTGTTACTCATCTGTCCAAGTTCTAGCCAACACCACACTCTGATCCAGCTCTCCTGCATTGTGGCGCCAAGTTGCCAAGGCAGCCAATGATGATATCATGGTTTAAAACCACTTCCTGTTTTCTGAGGATATTGCTACTTTGTTTCTTAGGTTGCCAAAACTTGTGCTTCCATAGTTCTGACACCAGTTTGCCTAAAGGGTTATACCCATCTCATACATTGATGACATTGATCGCTAGACTATGCCACCAGTGTTAGATAGGTGCTGGTCCCACCTCTGGGACTCTCTCCTATCTCCAGAGTGGGGCCCCTGAAGTGGAGGATAGTGCACTGAACATGTTTGCATGCTCTCTATTCACTTCTATGAGAGTCCCAAAAATAGCCAAGCAAGTATGTTCAGCTTTTTTCAGAAATCCTATAGAAGTGAATGGTGAGTGTGCCGTGCATTGCCTGCCATTCGCCTGTTTTCAGAACTCCAATAGTGGTGAGTGGAGGGTGGCTTTGCTTCCATGGTGTGCTCTCCTTTGCTTTGTGTAGCCTGTTCTAGAGATATTAGCGGGTTCCAATGATGGGATCCACACCTATCTGACATTGGTGGCCAGGGGCATAGCAAAGGCTCATGGGCCCTGGTGCAAGAGTTCAGCTTGGGCCTCCCTTTGCTCAGTACTTTGTGGCAAGGGGCGAGGGTGCACCTAGCTTTTCTGCTGCCTGAGGTAGAAATTGAAACGCTCATACTAAATTCTCTACCTCACCTCTTCCCTCCAGCCCTACTGTTAAAGACATACTTGGAAAACATTAAATACAGCTCTACAAACCATACAGGGTAATACAGCTGTGATGTCTCTTTTTGATATATCTGTTCTCTTTCCTCATCTTCTCCATACAGACCACATCGCTATGATGACTTATTTCAGTCTTCTCTCGTCTCTGAAGAGCTTGACAGACATCTTAGTTTCCTACTTTTCCATCATCCTCATATCTTCTCAACACCTCATCCTGCCTCCTCCAGTATTGTTCCCAATGTTCTCCCCATTGCAGAAACAGGCCACCTGAAAATACTATTACCGCACAGATAGTGCCCCATTCAATAATTATTGGCACGCAGTGCCCTAAAAAGTAACTGTGCCCAGCAAACAGTGTCTCTGATATTAATAGTGTAAATATAGTGTACCTAAAAAATAATTGGGCTAAGCTGATACTGTGCCAGCATGCCCCCACAGTAATAGTATTCCTCAATATTAATATTGCCCCCATTGCTCCCATACT
Source organism: Rhinella marina (assembly GCA_900303285.1). NCBI lineage: Eukaryota > Metazoa > Chordata > Amphibia > Anura > Bufonidae > Rhinella > Rhinella marina. Next base: position 96,357 of record ONZH01014442.1, read on the forward strand.
AGCAATCATGTTCCCCGTAGTCCCTCAGTAGTAATAATTCTCTTTATAATGTGTGCCAGTAGAAAAATACCCCCTAGTGTGTGCCAGTACAAAAATACACCTTATCATGTGTGCCAGTACAAAAACTACCTCCTTATAATGTGCGTCAGTGCAAATACCCATTTACAATGAGCGCCAATACAAAAAATATGCCTTATGTTGTATGCCAGTACAAAGAATATCCCCTTACCTTTCAAATCAGAACCCCATATCAGACTTCAGATCAGACACCCATATCAGAGCTCAGATCAGACCACCATATCAGATGCTCAAATCAGACACCCATATCAGATCTTAAAATCAGACCCCCATATCAGATCCTCAGATTCCCATACCAGACGTCAGATCAGACCCCCATTATACCTCTATGTCAGATCCCCCAAGTATCAGGCCTCAGATCAGAACCCCATTGGACCTCCATGTCACACCCCCAAGTATCAGACCTCAGATCATATCCCCATGTAAAACCCTCCAGTATCACACCTCAGATCAGATCCCCATTAGACCTCCATGTCAGACCCCCAAAGTATCAGACGTCAGATCAGACCTAAAATAAATAAATTAATTTACCTCTCCTGCTCCGCCACTCTGCAGATCTGGCAGTGTCCTCAGCTTTCTCAGCTTCCAGTCTTCTGTGGACCTATGCTGCACTGTCACCTGACTTCCTGCAGCATCAGGTAATGGTGTGGTAATGTGTACCAGTCAGGGGTCAGCAGTGCGGTGCCCGGAGAAGACCATGGAGGAGGGGTGAGTACAGCACTTGCAGCTCTTCACTCTCACCACCTCCTGCAGCAGACTAGTGAGCACTTCCATAATGGAAGCGATCATTGGTATTCTTATAAAGGGAAAAATACAGCGCAACTGGCAAAAGGGGCCAACAGGGCTTAGGGGCCCAGTCGCAACTGCGACCGCTGCAAATCCTATAGCTACGTCACTGTTGGTAGCATATCCTAGCAATATGCAACTAATCTCTGAGATGGGAATACCCCTTTAAGACTTTGTTACTCTCTTTGCTTTTAAATTGCTGACACCTGTGGTTCTACAGCTCTGACTCAGGCTTGCCTTGAACTTTAACCCCATTATTTCTTCTGACCTCTTGTTTCCAATCTCTACAGTATCTGTTACTGGACTACGTTTGCTACTCTGGGTAAGTGTGACCTGGGGATTCACTGCAGGAAAACCCATCCCTCCTTCAGGGTGGTTATAGGGAGAAGAATACATAATCCCTTGGGCCTATGTTCAGATCTCACCTTTACAAATCAGATTGTGGCTTTGAGAATCCACGCTGCACCCTCTGCTGTCACAGAAGGCTAATAGATGGAAAATGATGCCATTTGCGATCCATTCAAATGAATGGTACAAAGCCTTTCTTTACATAGAGGAAGAGCAAAGCCTTTTATCCTGCTGCCTAATCTATCATATTATCTGCGGACAGGTCGAATGGCAGGTCAGGTCTGCGTCGTATGCAAATGTAAGGGATTTGTCAGTCATCTTTCTTATTTTCCTGGAGTACAAGATGTACACTTAGTAAATGTACAGCTACCGTATATCTTACATCAATGCCAGACAGCTCCATTAACAAAGCCTTTCAAGCCTGTCTGTGCAGCTGCAGCCTAAGGAGAGCTTTATGCATGACCTGACTTTACTTCCAGCAGACACCTGCTAATGTAATGTTAGCTGAAGCCGACTCTTCCGGCCTGGGAGGGATGGACATTTTATTAGAAATGTTTGGACTTGGAAGCAGAACGGGTCCACTTAAAAAGCATCTATTATACCAAGAAGCAAATAAAAAGGATGGAACCCAATGATCCTAAAGGCCGTGTTAATGTTTCCTGAGTCTCTGCCAGGCCTTCTAATGTTTTTTCCAGTATAGCAATTATTAGGTTTACTACTACATACTGCTTTACAGTTCAATGAGCAAAATTTACCCGTAACTCAAATGCAGCATGGTAAACAAAAACTTTTAGGTCTGTCCAACCATGGAAGACAACCTGGGCCGGGAACACAGAAGTGCAGTGTAGACAAAGGGATCCCAGGGCAGTAGAGAACAGGAGACACAGGAGAGGTTTAGAGAGGGTTGCTAGAAGCGGCTCTGAACCTCTCAGTTTACTATATGTGTATTATGTGAATATGTGTGCATTTATATGTACTATAGATATGCAATAGGGATGTAGCAGAACTTAATTTGCTATTGAGCTCCTTCTACTGTGCTCTCACTGAATTGAGATAATCCAGCAGTTTTACCTGTAGTTATAGGAAAAAACATACAGATAGGTAACTTGAAGCTCCTGGACTCCAATGCAAAATCTGTAACCGGGCCCTCATCTACCACACGCCATTTATAATAATAAGTTCTTCATATAAGAAAGAAGTTCTCTTGGAGACCCCTGAGTTAATAAGGTAATTTAAAAAAAAACACCTAAAAAGCGCCCTATGAAAATCACATTTTTTACTATAGTCTCAAGACATTTCATTGACCTTTTTTAGTCCCTTGGTGTGTTTTTTTTTCTAATTGCAGCATGGTATGGGAGTGGTGTTTCTTCAGACGGGCTTCTATATAGGGAAAAATAGAAAAAAAATCTGAATCTGAAAAAAATGTAGGTAAAATGTGTATGATTAATGCCACATTAAAAAAAATAATAATTTTTTTTAGTTAAAAAAAACACTCAAATAAACCTAAGCGTGGATCCACCCCTGCACCCTTAACATCATGAAGTAAATAATGGTGTGATCATAGCACACTGAACATTTATCTATGCCACATATGACATATGATCTCAGCCCCAATACATCAGTATATGAACGTGTTTTTAATATGTTTTTATATAGTTTTATGTTTTTATGTCTACAATGAGATTTTCCCCTTGATAAAATCCAGTGTATGCCACCATATCTCTAGGGGTATATTCACATGGTGAGGTTGCGCTGCTGATTTTTCCTAAGCAGCTGAAATCCACATAGCAAAAAAGTACATGGTTTTACTGCAAATTGTTGCAATTCTGCATCCAGTAAAGAAACAGTGGCAGCGAGCAATTCTCAGCCACACGGCAAAAAGCACGACTTGACCGCTACAGTGAATGCTCCCTAAAATTTGTTATTATGTGATAGACTGATAGCCTTGCCGGCTTGTCAGTGTGATAGGGGAGTGGTTTTAATGAATTGCAGTTCTGAGATATCTTTTTTTATGTCTGGTGTCTAATACTCCAGAAAATCTGACAATCCAGTACTTGATTCTAGGACAGAACTGGAAGTAGTGGTGCACCCAGCCTTTCTGATGCCTGAGATGAAAATTGAAAAGCCTCCCCCCCACCTTTCCACACGTGCAAAACTCCCCCTATTCCTATTGCTAAAGAAACAGACATGTACATCACTACATACATGTTATATCCAGGTTCTCTTTCTCCATGTTATATCCAGGTTCTCATCATTCTCTTTCTCCATTAGGACCAGACCACATTGACAGCTTCCTATCTCTGCATAATCTGCCACACAGACATCTTAGATTCCTCACTTTTCCATCACCCAACCCCATTCCTGGTGCCCCAACATTATTATCCTGCCGCTATACTGCAGAAATAACAGGGCCATGCAGATAGTCCCCCCATAGTAATGAATAGTGTTCCCAGACTGCCCTCAATAGTAATATTGCCCCCTACAGTGCCCCCAACAAGAATGCTACCCAAGAATACCCCCATTAGGAGTAATGACCTTCATGTTGTGCGTAGTAATAAGAATAATAAATAATAATAATTGTTATTATTTATATAGCGCCACCATATTCCGCAGAGCTTTACAAAATCATAGGGTACATGTACAAAACAAAAGTAACTGGCTAATATACAACTGAAACACTAGGCGTGAGGGCCCTGCTCGCAAGAGCTTACAATCTATGAGGAATTGGGGGTGACACATAAGGTAGTTGATTGTGATAAGTAGGATTCGAGCAATTATTGTACTAAAAGGTGTGGTGCCGAACGATCTTCTTTGGGTTTGGGATTGTTAGAGGATCGAGTTCAGGCCAGAGGAGTTGGTGGGGGAGAGGTTTAGTCGGGGAAAGGTCATTTTAGGAAGCTTGATAAGCCTACCTGAAAAGATGTGTTTTTAAGGTACATTTGAGGGAAGGGAAGGTGTGAATTGACCTAATATTCCGGGGCAGAGTATTCCAAAGAGTAGGTGCAGCTCGAGAAAATTCTTGAAGACGGGAGTCGCTAACTGAATGGAGAGTACGAGTAGGGTGGTAGATGGAGATGAGAGAGGAGATGTATGGAGGTGCAGCACTGTGGAGAGCTTTGTGGGTGACGGTGAGAAGTTTGAACTGTATTCTGTGATCGATGGGCAACCAGTGAAGTGACTGGCATAGACTAGTATCATCAGTGTAGCGGGTGGATGGATGAATACCCCATAGTACCCCCAGTGTAAGAAATATGATTATTGACCATATTAAAATCTGTATATCTCTACATTATTGTTTTAATATTAATATTTTTACAGTATTAATATTGTGCAGTACTCCAGAATACAGTACTGCATAGATCAGTCAGGGTTAATGATCCTGACTCTGTCCATGTAGGAAGTTAGGTTTTGGACTTAGATCCACCCCTAGATCAGTGTGTAGTGTGTGCTAGTGGAGGAGGTGAGAAGAAGCTACATGTGGTCACTCCTCAGAGAACTCAGCCTTCATCTCAGAGAATCACTATGTCTGAGAAATTTACAGCGAGAAAACCATCTCTACTTCAAGAAGGTCCAGGATTTTGCATAGCCAAGCATTTGAGTCAGTCAGTAAGGTATTCACTGTTTAAGAACTTTACTGCAATAAGAGGGACATTGCTAAGAGACCCTTTACCATACCTCCCAACTGTCCCGGATCCAGCGGGACAGTCCCGGATTACAGTGGCTTTCCCACTGTCCCGGTATGGGGCTAAGTATGTCTTCTGGCAGCTGTCCCTGCGTCCGTAGGACACAGAGATAGTTGCCTGCATTGTGATGAAGCAGAGAGCCGGCATCGGCTCACTGCTTCATCAGTCATCCCTCCGTACCTCCTGCCGCTCTCCATATCTCTGGTCTGGGGGGGGCAGGGCCGGCAGTCCGCCGTGGCTCTGCCCCCTTCAGACTAAACCAGCCGATGTCCTGCTGGTGATGCTGCTAGGAAGAAGGTAAGTATGCAGTGTTTATTTTTTTAACTTTCTGTGGGGCAAATCATATTACTGGGGGCACAAAATTACTGGGAGGCACAATGTGGGCATATTACTGGGGGCACAAAATTACCGGGAGGCACAATGTGGGCAAATTACAGGGGGACACAGCTGGGCATATTACAGGGGTGCACCATGTGGGCATATTACTGGGGGCACAAAATTACTGGGAGGCACAGCTGGGCATATTAGAGGGGGCCACAATGTGGGCATATTACTGGAGGGCACAATGTGGGCATATTACAGGGGTGCACAATGTGGGCATATTACTGGGGGCACAAAATTACTGGGAGGCACAATGTGGGCATATTATAGGGGGGTACAGCTGGGCATATTACAGGGGGCCACAATGTGGGCATATTACTGGGGGGCACAGTGTGGGCATATTACTGGGGGCAAATAACAGGGCATATTACTGGGAGCACATAACAGGGCATATTACTGGGAGCACAGCTGGGCATATTAATGGGGGGCACATAACTGGGGAATAATTACTATGTGGGGCAGTAAGGTTACTGGGTGGGATTAGGTGTATAATTGGGCGGAGTTAGAGGCGTGGCCTAGTGCAGACAAAATATGTCCCTCTTTGTTTGCTTACAAAGCTGGGAGGTATGCCTTTACTCTTGGACATGGCCTGGCCCACCCCTCAGTTGGGAATTACAGACACTATTGCAAAAATAATATTGCCAGCCTTAGAAAGAGTACTACAATCCTCATCCTGGTTTATATCCATACATCACTATATAACATTATTTCCACTGAGAATTGTTTGGAACTGTGCTTTGATACCATTGGATGCACTTCAATTCCCCTTCTGCACTTTAGTGAAGAGAGACTTGATTATTTTCTATAACTGGCCTTGTTACTCACTGCAGCACCATACACTGGCCACAGCATCTACATCTCCTGCCTTGCGCCCATACCAAATGTGTAACACCAAGGGACCCCAACCACTATCAGGCAGGAGTCCAGCCCTAGAGAGGATTGGCATGAGGATTGCCACTGTGAATAATTATTGCAGAGCCACTACTACTCCCATCCTCTGCTCCGCTCCTCCATGCCTTTCAGAAAATGCTACAGGGCTCCTAGTAGAAATAAGGCCCCCCTATTGTGCCCCCACCAGCAACAAGGCCCCTCTACAAGGCTCCCTGTTAGAGCCTCTAGTAGTAATAAGACTGATCTATAAGGCACCCTTATAGAGCCCAGCATAGTAATAAGGTCCCATGAAATGTCCCCAGTTATTATAATGCTCCCTGTAGTAGCCCCAGTATTTATAAAGCCCCACTGCAGTTATAATGATCCCCTGTAGTGCGCCCTGTAATATTATGCCCCCTTTAGTGCTCCAGCCTTTATTATAATGTCCAACCCTGTAATACCCCCTGTAGTTCTCTGGCCTGTATTGTAATGCCCCATGTAATGCCAGTATGTATAATGCCCCCCTCCCAACCCCTAGTGCCCCAGAATTATAATGCTCCTCTGTGGAGCCAGTATGTATAATGCTATCCATCCCCCATAGTGCCCCTGTAGTGCTAGTATTTAGTGGTAATATATATATAGTGCTCCCCCCACATTTCCCAGTAGTGGTAGTATATATAATGCTCCCCCCCTCCACTCCCCATAGTATAATGCCCCCATGTAGTGGTAGTACATATAGTACTCTCCTTACAGTAGGCATGTTGGCTGCCGCCTGAAGCGAGATGCTCATCTCTCCTCATTATCTATGAAGATCTAATTATTGAGAAAAATCTCTTTTATGCCATGTTAAAGGAATTTTCCTAAATAAATATTTATCCTGTATTCATGGAGAATCACAAAAATGTCTTCAAAAATAGCTAAATATTTTCATCAAAGACATTAAGTCTGGGCCACACTGCGACTTTTTGTAGCGTGACTGATTGATTTTAACTATTGAATTACAGTTGCAGTCCACAAGACTGCATTTAACTGAATAAATTCATTTGGACTGCAGCTGTAATTCAAAAAAATCGCAGTGTAGTCCTAGCCTTAATGGGCTTCAGTATTGATTAGTGTAGATTTATTTTGGAAATGGTTTCAAACTGAAGGATGGCCTGTTATATTTTACATGGCCACTAGATGGCAGACTTTCATACCAATTACTGACGAAACTAGGAGGAAAATATGAAAAGGTACGTGCAGGGCTTCAAATATGCTTATATGCACTTTTCTTTAAAGTTTCGTTTATACAGATTAGGCTAAGTTCATATAAAGATTTTATCTTACGTTTAACATATAAAAAAAGTATATGTCAAACAGATACCTCAGACAGATGTATACATTAAAGAACTCCCGCAAAAATTTTTATTCTCTGACCTGTTAGAAAGGTGCATGATATAATCTGTAGTGATTGTCATTTTCTTATCAGTGACTGTTTCTGTGAGTAAAAACCTCTCTTCTTATTGTAGCTGACCTCCAACTGACCCAGGACAGAAAGCCAGTCACTGCTCTATTCATTCCTATGGGAGCCTCACTTTCAGTCTCATAGGAATACATAGAGAATTAGACTTCCATTCCACACATAAGTCTATGTGTGAGTTGGTGGGTATAATTGCTGGTCACATGACACAGATAAGAAACTTCAGGATGATATAAGTGAAAAATTCAGACACTGGTAAGAAAATGACATTCACTACAGATTATATCATGTACATTTCTAGTAGGACATGGAATAAAATTTTTGTCGGGAGTTCTTCCTTAACAAGTAGATTTTTTACTAGACTCTGCCGGATGTACCGTATTTTTCGCTTTATAAGACGCACTTTTTCCCCCCAAAAGTAGGGGGAAAATGGAAGTGCTCACTAGTATATAATAGGTGTTCGGAACGGGGAAACATACTTTCTCTCCTGCGCTGCACCTCTGCTCCAGGTCTGGGGCTCCTCTGTCTTTTCCTGGCGGCGCTGCACTGTCCTGACCTCATACAGCGTCAGGATGTAGTGCGCGCACTCTGACCTGACGCTGCACGCAGTCAGGTGACTGTGCAGCACGGGCAGAGAAGACAGAGGAGCATCGGACCCGTGGCGCAGGAGAGGAAAGAGAATTTTTTATTTTATTCTGATGGGGGCACAGTGGGCTGATCTGAGGTCTGATGGGGGCACAGTGGGCTGATCTGAGGTCTGATGGGGGCACAGGGGGCTGATATGGTGGCACAGTGGGCTGATCTGAGGTCTGATGGGGGCACAGTGGGCTGATCTGAGGTCTGATGGGGGCACAGTGGGCTGATCTGAGGTCTGATGGGGGCACAGTAGGCTGATCTGAGGTCTGATGGGGGCACAGTGGGCTGATCTGAGGTCTGATGGGGACACAATGGACTGATCTGAGGTCTGATGGGGGCACAATGGGCTGATCTGAGGTTTGATGGGGGCACAATGGGCTGATCTGAGGTCTGAGGGGGGCATAGTGGGCTGATCCGTGGTCTGATGGGGCACAGTGGGCTGATATGGGGACACAGTGGGCTGATCTGAGGTAAGATGGGGGCACAGTGGGCTGATCCGTGGTCTGATGGGGCAGAGTGGGCTGATATGGGGCAGAGTGGGCTGATATGGGGGCAGAGTGGGCTGATCTGAGGTCTGATGTGATATCCTGAAATTAATGGGGGGTCTGATGTGAGGTCTGATGAAAAATATTTTTTCTTATTTTCCTACACTAAAATCTGGGGTGTGTCTTATCAAAGTATGCGTCTTATAAAGTGAAAAATACGGAAAAGTATGATGTACTACTCTTTTGTATCCTCACACCCCCCAATGTATTCTTTGAACGTAGAACAAAAATGTGATGTGAAGAACCCAGCCTTTGAGTGTTTTACAACACCACATGAAACTCTCCACATTCCCTAAGTCATGATTTCAAGACTCATAAGACTCTGCTTGTGGCAGGAGAAGTTATTCTATCTATCTATCTATCTATCTATCTATCTATCTATCCATCCATCCATCTCTAATATTTATCTTTCTTCACATATCTATCTTTCTTCACATATCTATCTTTCCTCCCTATTGCCATGAAAGCCTTTCTGCTGCCTGAGGCAAAAACTGATACACTTTCTTTTCCCGGCCTTGTATTCGCCGCTCCAATGTAAACTTCAGTTTGACACCACTGCAGCCAATCGGTGGCTAATGCAGTTACCTAACCCCGTTGCATCAACTGACCATTTCTCATGATACAAAAATCCATAGCACTTCACGGCATATGGAAAGAGGACTGTAAAGAATCTTTGCTGGATCTGGGCAGAAATTGACTTGCAGTGCAGATTTGAAATCCGTGAGCTTTTTATTTCCTCTTTGGACATACCTTTGAGGGTTCACGACAGTCATAGATGCATGTTTTGTACTTTTGAGAAATTTAACACATGGTTCAACCTCATCTGCAATCCTTCTCCCCCAAGAGATGACTTACCACCCTTACTGACAGGCCCTCTGTAACACCACACTCAGTAGTATCCTCCATTACTTTCTACCAACGCTCCTTAAGCGGTCCCTAAAATCAAAGCAGATACAGTGGCCTCCAGGTGGCACTGTAAAATTTCACTTCATGTCAACCAAGTTTGATGTTACTCCTCAGATCTGATCAGATCACTGTAGAATACATATTATCACAGTTGCATTTCTCATTGCTGTGGATGAAATATATGATTCACAGAAAAAAGTTGTTACTATTTTGTTTTCGGTGTAACATTTCTAAATGGGAGCATGCATGACAAATTACGTGTAATGGGTATACAGCGGGGATTTTCTGCTCGGCCGCGGAAAGCCATCCAGCCATAGTAAGTAAAGCAAAGAAATACAGTAAGGCTCCAGAGAACTTAAATCTGTAACTTGTCAAACGTTGAGGTCGTTGTCAGGATTAAACCACAAGTGCGCTGGTTCTTCTGGGGACTTGGACAATTCAATTTCCTACCACAGGATGTCCTCGCAGTAGCTGAGCTGAGATAGACTCCTGATGGAAAGTTTACCCAAAGGGCCAGAGAAAGTGCTGTCCTGCAAAATCACTTTAATGTAAGCAGACGGCTAAATAGCACTTCTACTGACACCACGTCCAGCTATTAACGTTGCTTTCAAGAGCCCGTCTGTGATCAGCGAGCTGCTGAGTGACACCACTGTTAAATGGGTTTTCCAATGAAAAGTATTAATAAATAGGGCAAAAAGAAGTACAGTATTATTGCAATATACATGCAATAAAAATATTGTAAGGTTTATTTTATTTACATTACATTTTTATCTTTGAAAATGTTTATCCTTTTGATCCACCTTCTCCTGAGCGTTCAGAGGTGGACTAACACACTCAGTAGCTTCCCTGCTCCCTTCAACCTCAGTATTGGTTTAGTGATCTCACAGTGAAGCAGGTGAAATCTTCCATTCATCTATCTTCTAAAATCATAGAAGTATATATAATACCCCAAAGTGGTATTACCATTCCTACACCCTGCTACTGTATCTAATGGGCTAACCATAATGTCATCTGTGTATTTATTCCAGGTCCTTCTACACTGTGCATTGATTGTTCTGCTAAGTAACTGTTATTTGTTGTATTACATGTTATATGCCTGGTTCACCAGCAGGTTGCAGCGTAGATGGCAGATAGATCTTTAGATAGAATGGAACTTACCATTCCATTCTCCCCCTTTTGGGCAAAAGTGGGCCAGTCCTGTTTCCTGCAAAAAATACAAAGGATGTCCGTGTGCATTCTGTACTTTGTGGAACGGAACAGCTGCCCCTAATAGAACACGTAATGTGGACAATAATAGGACATGTTCTATTTCTTTTTTTTGCGGAACGGAAATACGGACATACGGAACGGAATGCACACGGAGTAACTTCCCTTTTTTTCCCGGATCCATAGAAATGAATGGTTCCGTATACAGTCCGCAAAAAAATGGAACAGTCAAGGAAAGAAAATACTTTTGTGTGCATGAGGCCTTAGTCTAGTCTAGAGTTGGAAGGAGATGAGTATCAACATGGCTTCTTACAGATTAACCGACGAGTGTTACAAAGGGGTCAACAGCCAAAGACACCCAATCCAAAGGTGCCAGAACAGTCCTAAAGTCCAGATACCAGACTAAAGTCCAGTTTAGCACATCAGAGAGATGAAGCAGAATATTTAAGTTTGCCTGCCAGTTTATGCCAAAACCTGCTGGAACCAAGAGCAACACCACTTCTTGTACAGATGCAAGTTGATTCAAGTAAATCTGCTGAACTTTATAAAAGTCTGGACTTGACTCTCCCGTTTATTGCATCAGAGCCTAACCCTGGGGAGCGACGGTATTCAGATAGGAGCACTGTGACACACACAGAAAATTATTGGGGCCGCACCACATCACTTGGCATTCCAATAAATCTGGGACACAATCTGCCCTGGGGGGTGGCACGTTGCATATATAGCAAAATCTGTGGAAAAGGAAATTGTCAAGGGATCACATACTAAATGTATCTCAGGAGCTAAATGTGAGGGACTATTTTTATGAAGGTGAGGAGGAGGTTAACAAGAGAAAATTGCAATGCATCCAGGGAGATGCAGGTGCTTGATGAGCTGCTTCCCACCCAAAGAAAGGGAAGACAGCCCTTTTTTATATGTAAGTAATAAACAGTTTTACATCTGTAGCATAACCTCATTAAATATTAATGCCATTGAAAGTGATTTAAAGGGGTTGTCTCAACTCGCTTATTCTTGGCTTTCTTGCCAGTTTCAGGGCCTTGATTCCCTGCTTGCTGGGGGGCGGAGGTAAAATATTAAATGGATTGCACATTGAGCAGGGCAGGGAGGATACAACCTGCCACTTCTGAGACCAGGCTCTCAAGGCTAATGGAATCATTAGCAGCCTCAGGGATCCTAGCATCTAGTAGTACAACATCACAGATGAGGTGGCCGGGACCAGCAGTGACTGCGCATGCGCAAGAATATATGCATGCTCGCTCCTATGAAACCCAGCCACCAGAGCAGAATGGCTGGCAGGGTCTCTATGCGCCTGCGGTGGCTGTAACCTCTAGAAACGAGCATGCAATTTGAGGCTGATTGAGGAGGAAAATATGGTGACAGGGGCAAAACTGAAAATTGAACTACATTGCAGAAACGATGTAACTGTGTGGACTACAAGAAACTTATTAAAAATCGATTATTGTGGTGAGACAACCCATTTAATGGTGAAATAAATAAAATAAAAAAGTACACTAAATTATACATCAATATAGTGCAGGGAAAAAGTGTTTGTCCCCTTCCTGATTGCTAACATTTTTCACATTTCTATTTTTACCTATTCAAAGATTGATTGACACACAAGAGCAAATCCACCTAGGAATGGCTCAAATAAACCAAATACAGGTTTTAAAGTGGTCTAGTTAAAGGTTTTACTTGAATTTTCTAGCGTCTATTAACCAGCGAAGGTCTGATCTCTTGTCTGACTACCTGAGTACCGTAACTTACCTGTCTACAGATTCTGCTCCTTGTCGTCTACCCCAACGTTGACACTGCTACCTGCATTATGCACATACTCAACTTGCCCCGACCGTGGAGTTGCTATTAGGAATACGGTCATACTCAGCCTGCCCTGACCTTAGACTGTGTTCAGACTATTGCTTTTGCCTGATCACTTGATGCTTTGCATCAGTCCCTTTGACCCCTATGGGTCAACTGTCTGTCATCTACACCAGGACTACTCCAGGAGGTAGTGGTCTGGTTGGTTCCCTGCAGCGAAGTCCAGATCCCTGTACATGGGTTAAAGGGTGAATACCAGGGAACCACCAAGACAACACCCTTAGGTTTAGCCGAAAGTCAAACTGGTTATTTGGCACAGTGGATCCACACTCACGGTCCATTACACCCAACACGATCACCATTATCTGAATGATTTTGTTGGAGGGGATTAAAATGTCACTACATAATCAAAACCCTTACTGGCTGTAATTCTTCAATTAATGACAATTATGCACAATTCATGTCCATATTATTGCCACAAATCATGGCCTGATCAACAAAACCAGCAGCATTGTAAAGACCGATAATACTGTTTGTTCAGGGGCTCAGACCTGCAGCCAGGCCAGAATTTGTGGCCATAATATGGCCCACTTTATGGTCATGTGAAATAAGAGTTGTCCAAAATTCCTTCATAGTGACAGAACTGATCTTCAGTTATCTGAAGCATTTGGCTGCAGCTGATGCTAAAGGTGGTACAAACAGGTTTTATGGTTCCTTCACACATATTTTTTAGCTTCGAAACTCTGGTTTCATTTTAAAGGTTATGGATTGGAGTATTTTTTTATTATTGCATTTTTCTCATTTTAGGCTAAAAATCATTTTTCAATTGGTCTTTATTAAAAAATTTCAACCAGTTTTAAGATACAAGGGTTACAAATCAGTCAGTTTGTAGAGAATCACTTCTCAGTCTTGACGCCACATGTGAAGCCTTATCTCTGATCTGCTGACCTCATAAACACTCATCATAGCTAAACTCTTATCCAATATGGCTTAAATGATTGTTTATGATTGTCATGAGCCATCAGCTGCTGGAACTGAGAAGTGATATGCTTTAAACACATTTTTATTCCATGTATCTCAAAAATGTCTGAAAATTTTTAATAAAGACTAGAGTTGATTGAATCCTAAAATATTCGGGGATTCGGAATTCAGCCCGAATTTTCCGCGGGATTCGTGGGTTCGAGTCGAATCACGAATCCCATTAAAGTCTATGGGAGACCCGAATATTTTTGCAGGGGCCAAAGGTTCTGCACAGTCAAGTTTGCCCCAACATGTGAAAACCTCAGAAAAAGATGGAAACACCTTGGAAATGGATAGGAAACACCAGGGGCAGCATGTAGGGATGCCTCTGAGGCTCCTAATTGCACCATTTTTTCTAAATCTGGCCAATAGTCTGGTGATGACCCCAAGGCAATTTTCAGGGACACGGTAATGGTGACCCACTTAAAAATGCTGCCTGACAACCTGGCGGTGAACCCCTGATTGTCTGTCTTTCAATAAGATTGCAGTGTAAAGCATGGTGGTGAGCCTCAGTATGACTTTTTGGATGGAGATTGCATGTGGTCACGTACTCCCTGGAACCCCATAGTCACCCCTTCTCTGATGTGCTACCCCAGAACATTCTCTGCCCCAATTCGCAAGACCTTTTGCAGTCTCAGTGTGCTGACAGTGGGGATTTACCAGTGTTGTCTGAGGAGGTGGTGGACAATGGCGAGACACAGGTGTCGGGGGGTGAGGTAGTTGAAAGTGAAGCAAGTTACAGTGGGGACTCCTTGGGGGGACTTTCTCATGATGGGACAGATTCAACTTGGGTGGATCAGGCACAGGAACAGATCAATTTATTTTTTTTTTAAGAAACTTGGCAAAAGCATGGAATAGTGTACTTTCCCCCTCCTCTCCTCTCCAACTTCAGCCACTGCAGTCCGCCCCCTGTTGCTCGACTGGTCTGGAAAGGCCTGTAGCAGTTTCTGAACCAGGGCCTTGTGGTAGAAAGTGACTCGGGTGCTCCTTTCCTCCATGGGTATAAGTTGGGCAAAGTTGTCCTTGTAGCGTGGGTCAAGGAGGGTGTACACCCAATAGTCATTGGTGGACAGTATCCTCTTGACCCGGGTATCACGACAAAGACAGCCAAGCATAAAGTCTGCCATGTGCCCTACTGTGCCAACACGCAAGCCTTCAGCCTCCTCACTTAGCGGACTCTCCATCTCCTCCTCCCCCCCCTTCCTCCGACCCCAATTCATCCTCCTCAGCCCATACCCGCTCAACAGGTAGCATGGAATCACCCCCTGATGCATGGTGCCCAAGAGTTTCTTCCTCCTCCTCAGCCTCCTCCTCCTCCTCAGTTTTGCGCTGCAAAACTGACAACAGGGTGCTCTCAATGTCACTGTCTTCCCCCACCTCCTGTGACACTGCTGAATCCTTAGATCTTAGGTTCCTCAAGGAGTTCTGGATGAGGCACAACAGAGGGATGGTGACACTGATGATGTGTGCATCACCACTGACCATCTCTGTTGCCTCCTCAAAGGGACCTAAGACCTGGCAGATGCCAGCCATCCACGTCCACTCCTCAGCATAGACATGAGGAAGCTGACTGGCCTGACTACCACCTCGGGGGATCAGCTGGCAGTCTACAACTGCCCTGCGTTGTTGATGCACCCTGGCTAGCATGTGTAACATCGAATTCCAATGCGTGGGAACGTCACACAGCAGCCGGTGAACAGGGAGTTATAGCCGCCCTTGCACAGTCCTGAGGGTCGCGGCATCGGTGGCGGACTTGCGAAAATGGGCGCATATGCGCCGCACCTTGGTGAGCAACTCACTCAACTGGGGGTAGGTCTTGAGGAACAGCTGGACCACCAAGTTGAGCACGTGGGCCATGCATGGCACGTGAGTCAGTCCACCAAGATGCAGAGCCGCCACCAGGTTACGCCCATTATCGCAGACCACCATTCCTGGCTGAAGGTTCAGCGGCGCCAGCCACACATTGGTCTGCCCCCTGATGCCCTGTAAGAGCTCTTCAGCCATGTGCCTCTTATCCCCCAGGCTCAGCAGTTTCAGGACTGCCTGCTGCCGCTTCCCTACCACAGTGCTGAATCTGCTGGCCATTGAGGAAATGAGACTTGACGATTGGGGCATCACTGCCACTTTGGAGGAGGAGGAGGTGGAGGAGGAGGTGGAGGCATAATGTGCCGGAGACACACAGACGGAACTATGTCCCGCAATTCGTGGTGTGGGTAGCACATGTGCAGCCCCACGATCGGTCTCTGACCCAGCCTCCACCAGATTGACCCAATGTGCCGTGAGGGAGATGTAATGTCCCTGGCCACCGGTACTCGTCCACGTATCTGTGGTCATGTGGACTTTACCACAAACCGCGTTTTTGAGAGCGTGGGCGATGTTCTCAGACACATGCCGGTGCAGGGCAGGGACGGCACATCGGGCAAAAAAGTGTCGGCTGGGGACAGAGTAACGGGGGGCTGCCGCCTCCATAAGGTTGCGGAAGGATTCTGTCTCCACAAGCCTGTATGGCAACATTTCCAAACTAATCAGCTTGGCGATATGCACATTTAGAGCTTGCGCATGGGGGTGGGTGGCTGCGTACTTGCGCTTGCGTTCAAATGTCTGCAGTAGAGACAGTTGAACGCCGCACTGGGACACATGAGTGGAGGAGAGGGAGGGAGATGGAGCTGGAGGGGTCCTTTCGGGGCTGGAGGCTGCAACGTCCTGGCTTGGACGAGACACAGTTGCTGGACTAACTGTGTCAACGTCACCAGCTGACAGAAGTGCAAACCATTTGGTGGGGTGTTTTCTCTCCAAATGTTTGCGCAGGCTACTAGTGGTCAGGTTGTTGCATTTTGAACCCCTGCTCATTGACGTGTGGCACAGCTTGCACACCGCCAAACGAGGATTGGCCTCATCATCCTTAAAGTACTCCAAAACTAAGGAGTGGCACATAGTACGGGCTGGAGCGTGACCTCTAGGAGCACTTGGGGAAGTAGTGACTCGGCCCTGGCTTCTCCCTCGTCGCAGCCCTCTGGCTCTCTCAACAGCTTGTGGTGCTGATGTCGTCTCACAGTCTGAACCACTGCCTCCAGTTGCCTCATCCACCCAAGTAGGATCTGTCCCCTCATCATCCCCCAGGTCTTCCTCAGACTCCACAGTGACGTCCCTGACAACTACCTCCGACAACAGTGTCTCGTCGTCATCTTCCACCAGCTCCTTAGACGCCACTGCTAACTCCCCACTCTCATAACCCGGAGACAGCAAAAGGTCCTGAGAATCAGGGCATAGCAACTCGTCCACTGGCACATCAGGGAAGTGGTGGCTGAAGAGTTCCATGTATAAATTTTGTCCGTGGGACATACCCCTAGAGGGTTCTGGCTGGGGAGAAGGAGGGCGAGTTGGAGGACAGACACCCTGGCTCAGAGAAGTCGACTGGCTGGATGAGGGGGCAGACGAAACGTGGCTGGATGTGCTCTCTGCAATCCACTGAACCACCTCCTGTTGTTGTTTGGGGTCTGTCAGAGTTGTAGGACACTGCCCTACCAACTTCTGGAGTTGACCAGGCACCCTGACCTTACGTGTTTCCACTGTACCCACAGCAGCCGGCACTGTGTCACCACACACACCACGGTCATCACCGCTGACCACAGCACCACCACGATTCCCACCTCTCCCTCCACGACCACCTCTTCCACCTCTCCCAGCTCTTCCCCCTCTCCCCCTGACCCTGGGGTTCTCCATGTGCACAGTAGCAGTATTATATTATTATAATTGTAAAGATTCAATACGGTATCTACAGACTGTGAGGTATATAGCAGGCTGATGAAATTTTTTTCCCAACTCACTGCACCGTGTATTACAGATCAGTGAAATTCAACGGACAATATAGATACGCAGGTAATATTATTTTTCACACCTATCCCAAAAAAAAATTTACGCAGTTTGCGCAAATAAAACTGGAATCTACAGATTAATACGGTGTCTATAGACTGTGAGGTATATAGCAGGCTGATGAAATTTTTTTCCCAACTCACTGCACCGTGTATTACAGATCAGTGAAATTCAACAGACAATATAGATACGCAGGTAATATTATTTTTCACACCTATCCCAAAAGAAAATTTACGCAGTTTGCGCAAATAAAACTGGAATCTACAGATCAATACGGTATCTATAGACTGTGAGGTATATAGCAGGCTGATGAAATTTTTTTCCCAACTCACTGCACCGTGTATTACAGATCAGTGAAATTCAACGGACAATATAGATACGCAGGTAAAATTATTTTTCACACCTATCCCAAAAAACAAATTTACGCAGTTTGCGCAAATAAAACTGGAATCTACACATCAATACGGTATCTATAGACTGTGAGGTATATAGCAGGCTGATGAATTTTTTTTTCCCAACTCACTGCACCGTGTATTACAGATCAGTGAAATTCCACGGACAATATAGATACGCAGGTAAAATTATTTTTCACACCTATCCCAAAAAAAATTTACGCAGTTTGCGCAAATAAAACTGGAATCTACAGATCAATACGGTATCTATAGACTGTGAGGTATATAGCAGGCTGATGAAATTTTTTCCCCAACTCACTGCACCGTGTATAACAGAGCAGTAAAATTCAACGGACAATATAGATAGATATGCAGGTAAAATTATTTTCAGACCTATCCAAAAAAAAATGTACGCAGTTTGCGCAAATAAAACTAGAATCTACAGATTAATACGGTATCTATAGACTGTGAGGTATATAGCAGGCTGATGAAATGTATACTCTAGTCACTGCACAGTCATGCACAGGAATATATCTGTTTACAGATGTATAGTTTGAGCTATGTGGCTGGACAAGGTGTACCAGGCACAGCTCTGCACAGAATACAGGCTTACAGCATATACTGAATTTTTCTCACAGAATCAATTAGTTTTTAAAAGACTGTTGGGGCTTCCTATCCTGCACAGAATACAGGCTTACAACATATACTGTATAGTTTTCTTCACAGAATCAATTAGTCTTTAAAAAGATTGTTGGGGCTTCCTATCCTACACAGAATACAGGCTTACAGTATATACTGTATACTGTTCTTCAGAGTATAGTCTTTAAAAGGACTGTTGGGGCTTCCTAACCTAACTCCTAACTAACTGCTTGCTGCACACACTACACTAGCTAACACTGTCTGTCTCTTCTCCTTCCCAAAGCACAATGAGGCTGATGCTGCAGGTCCCTACCTTATGTAAATTTAGGTCACCTGTCACTGCCAGCCAATCACTGCTGGGGAGGTATAGGGGCTGTTACATCACAGCAGGCGTTCCCACAGGCTTCCCTTTGATGCTGATTGGCTGAAAAAAACGGGCATTTCAAACTTGCAGTGACGCACGAATGATCACGAGTCCGCGCTGCCTCGGGATGCCGAGCCGAAGCGGGCAATATTCGTGCGAATCACGAATATTGCCGCTTCGATTCGCTCATCACTAATAAAGACCAATTGAAAAAAATATTTACATGTACGGCGGATGTCAGGTCTTTAAAGATGGTGTCCACTCCAGAGCCGAGCAAGTGCCATAGCTAGTGGGTGCCTGCTGTTTCGTACAACAGGCACCCGTGGCTAATGTCTACAATCAGTGTTAATGCCAACTGTAGACACTTAATCCATCAGATGCCATGGTCTAATGTGCACAGCATCTGAGACGGCTAGAACTCAGAAGCGCACACTTGCAGAGCAGGAACGCTTGCCCCAAGAGAGATCGGGGAAATCATTCTTTGCAAGTAATGAGCCTGAGCCGGTACTAGGCTTTCAGGCTCATTATTTGTATATTACAATTCAGGCTAGCAGGTGGGATCACTGAATTGTAATATAGGAATTTATGTATAGGATAATGGAGCAAATGCCATTATTCTCTACAAATTGCCATCTGATTATTACAAGTTGGAGTCCATTTGGGGACCTAAAAAAAGGAAAAAAGGCCTTGAAAAATGTAAAAAAAAAAAATAAAACATAAAAATTCAAATCAACCCACTTTCCCCAAAATCCAAATAAAAAGAAATAAACAATGAAGAAAAAAATGGCCAATTCACAGTTTTTTCATCACTTTACTTCCCAAAGAAAATGGACAATAAAAAAAAGGGATCAAGAAGTTATACAAACCCCAAAATGGTAGTAGCAAAAACTACAGAATGTCCTGCCAAAAATTAGCCCCCCACACATCTCCGTAGACATATTGTAACTATAAAAAAGTTATGGGGTTCAGAATATGGCAATGACAAGAAAAAAATAATTTTTTTGAAAGTTTTCTTTTCAGCATTAAAACGCAGAAAAAACTATATAAGCTTGGTGTTGCCATAATCGTACAGCCCAAGTCAGCTTTACCGCACAGTGGATGCCGTAGAAACAAAACCCATAAAACTGTGATGAAATTGTGTTTTTTTCCAATTCCACCGCATTTGGATTTTTTTCCAGCTTCCCTCTACATTGTATGCCATATTAAATGGAACAACTTGTCTCAGAAAAAACAAGCCCACATAAGGCTATGTGAACAGAAAAAGTTATGGCTCTGGGAAGGCAGGGAGCGAAAAACAAAAATGCAAAAATGGAAAATTGCTGCATCAGGAAGAGGTTAAGCTTTTTATGTAATATTTTTGCATTTTTTCCTGTTTTTTTTTTAAATTTTAACGAAAATCCCATGGGAAAAATGCTAGAAATAAAATGTCATAACAAGAACATGCTGATTTTTGTAAAAAACAAAACAAAAAACAAAACAAGACTCCACTTTCCCAGAAAAAAACATCAAAAACAACTTTCAATAACTACCTAATCAGTACTTAGCCTACAGAGATCTGAAACTACAAAGGATGAGTTTTCACAGTTATTTCTGCAGTTGCGTAAATACTATCTGAAATATAATTTAACACTTTAATTTAAAATTAGTGCATCCTCTATGTAAGAGGTGGTGCAGGTCTGAGGATCTTAGAACTTAAATGGAATTTACTGTTCTGCGCAGTAATAGAAATTCCTTTTTTTTTGGACATTGCTGTTATCTGTAAAGGAATCAGACCAAAAGTGTTCAATTTCCCTACAGTGCTACCACAGGAGAAATAAAGCATTACACCATTATGATTGTAATCAATGGGTTGCCTGTGTAATTCATGGATGTGCCAGGTCCTTCAGAGCAAGAAACAGACACTGCTTGCAGCTGCTCTCCTCTTTGGTTAATAAGTAAGAGTCCTGAATGTGTACGTCCTAGCATCTGTTACATTCAAATTCATTAAAAAGGTTTTTGAAAATTGATTTTCTAGACCAGACAAAAATATTTAAAGGGGTTGTCTGGGCTTTTAATATTAAGGTCATCAATATCAGATCAGCTGGGGTATGACACCTGGCACCCCCGCCAATCAGCTGTATGAGATGCGTAGTGTTCACGTGCCATCTCCTGTCTCTCTTCCTGCTGCTATCTCTATGGCAAAGCAGCAGTGAACATGAAGAGAGAAGGTAGATGGCATGCGCACACTGCGTACGTCATCTTATCATAGTGCTGATCAGCGGGGATGCCGGGTGTCGGACCCCATCCATCTGATATTGATGACCTATACTGAGGATAGGTCATTAATATTAAAAGCTTGGACAACCCCTTTAAGATCAGGTGCCAAGTGTAGTCATAGAAGGGCACTTAGCAATGTTTCTGGATACCAAAGGGTTGCTAAGCCATGCTCTCCACTGCCAACTTGGTAAGTTAACTTTTAATTTGGGTGAAAGGCACCAAAATTACCCCAAGGTGAGGCATCTATCTACCTTTCTTTAGAAGACTAAATACAGTTCATGATGTTTTAGTAACAGTGCGTAAATTTGTGATTCATACTTAAAATTATGTAAAATGTTGCCAACTAAACAGTTAAAGCCAAATAATGCATTACTTTTCAAGGTTTGTAAAACTTGGATGTCTAATCCCAAACTCTGAGCTGCTAATTCAGTAATGATCCAGGAGCGGCACAACCCTTCATAAAATCTCAGTTAGTGGTTGAATATTCTAAGAACATCTTTTGGTCATTGTGACAGTTAATGCTCTATTTATTGGGTTCTGGACAATGCTCAGCTTGTATGTCCTAAGCCCAGCTGTAAATACCATACCTGTTCCCTCCAACTACTGTAATGACTTCACATGCCACACAGTCTACATTATATATGGGCCCTAATTTATTATGCTTTCGCTCCAGAATTCTGGCTTTACAAAATCACATAATGGGGCTTTAGCAACTTTTTGGCGCAAATATTTTGCAGCTTTTTGCATGTTTACACTACGGTTGCACAGGGTATCGAAGTTTCAATACTTTTTTGATACTTTGATATGCGGTTCGATACAATAACGGGATTGGCGTTTCTCCGATACTAAGCTGCGCTATTGCACAGCTTGTTATCAGTCACTGAGAACATGGTGCCCGCAAAGCACAGCACTCCATGTTCTCATAAGAGCATGCGACGCAGCCGGCCACTGCCACCAATGAAAAAGCTGAAGGGCCCGTTGGGTGAATGTCAGGGAGAGATGAAGAGGAGAGAATAGGAGGGCAGGGGAGAGAAAAACTCACCAAATCTGCGCAGTGATGGAAGCTGATAAATTAAAGGACCTTTGCTGATGTCATCATCAGGTTACCAATAACATCCAATTGTTACTGATCGCATGGCAATGACATCATACAGGAAAATCTTGCTGCAGGTGGTTTCTTGCAATTTTATAGGTATGTGTCTCATGATGTGTACAAGTATTAATGTGAGGCACATGATGTTATTATTTTGGTACCTACATGTGCCTCATATTAATAGCAAGTGACCCCATCATGTCCTCATATAATGGGCAACATGTGGTTAATGATGGTGTTACTTGCTATTAATATGGAGTACATGGAGATTTAAAATTAATAACGCCATGTGCCTCACATTAACCTTTAAATGCATAATGCCGTACATGCCGTGCATTATTCGCAGGGAATTGTATGGAGTGGGCTGCTGCAGTGAGTGAGCTCCATATGATGCAGGTGCTGGCTATATAATACAGAAGGCACCCCGGCACAATGAGGAGGAATGGTAATCATGCTGAAACCAGTCAATTAAGCCCTCAGATCCCGCATTCAGCAGAGATTGCAGCATCTATAAGGGTTAGTGGCTTAGCAGTAAAACTGCGGGTCTCCAAATGGTTCCCAGGCCTGCCATGGTAAGGGCTCATTCACATCACCTTTAGGGATTCCGTTCTAGCTTTCCGTTATAACATCGTTATAATGAAAAATAACGGAATCCATAGGACGGAAATCAAAATGGACACCTTTAAGAGGCATTCCGTTTTGATACGTCATAATAGAAGCCTATGGGAAAGCATAACGGATCCGCCTGGTTTCCGTTATGCTGGACGGAAAACAAAGTTCTGTCGACAGGACTTTGTTTTCCGACCAGGAGGTAGTCGGAAACGGTGTCTCATCTCGCCTTAGAAACAGCGAGATGAGACAACCCCTTTAAAGTGTGCCTGAGTTTTTAAATAAGTTTGCATAATGACTGTGCTTCTTTGTACAATCATAACTAAAGAAACAGTTGTTTCGGCTTCCCTAAATTCTCTTTCAGCCATATTAATCCCTGTTTCAGCTGCACATCTAGATGCATTTTATTCAGAAGCAGTGGGTGTCTCCTTTCTGCTAGTACTGTATGCAGTGACCTCACTTCCCATTATTCTTCTAGGGAGATTAGAAGGCAAATAAGGAGTTAGAAGTCACACTTACAAACACACAAATGGCCCCTATTATCTTCAGATGCAGTGTAGAAACAGTTCTAATATCAGGCTCAGGATCTCAGCTAGTTCTGACACTCCCACTTCCTTCCAGCTGTCTTCTGAGCCTCTGTAAAGGGGGTTGGGTCTTCCCTGACAACAGGCAGTGGCCTGTAAGAGATTAAAGGGGTTGTCCGGGTTCAGAGCTGAACCCGACATAACCCCTTCTTCACACATTCAGCATGATGATTGTTTTCCCGCTTGCCCTGCACTGCATCATGCAGGGCAGGGCAAAGACTGTTTTGTTTACATTGCTAGGCAGATGCTGTTTTACAGGCTAGGGCAGCACTAATGACCGCCCATTGGTGCCGGTGACATCACTAGGCTCACTTACTTACCCATGAAAACTCTGGTAAACAGGGGCGTCGCTAGGGCTTGGGCCCCGAATCGATCTACCACTGCCCGGAACCTCGGGACTGGTGGAGACAGCTGCGTGGGACCCGATCCTCTGGACTCCAGAGTGGGGAATTTCCCAGGTTAGGAGTCCCTGCTTTGACTCCATATATGGACATAGCCATATATGGACATAGCCATATATGGACATAGCCATATATGGACATAGCCATATATGTCGTTAGTGTTATGAACTGTGAAAGGGGTATTCCCACTATGCTTGGGAACACCCTGTATATTTATAAGTCTAGTTTAGACTCTGATTTTAAAACACTCATGTGGGGATTTGAACTCACAACCTTCTACATTACAGGCAAGTACCTTAACCACTGGGCTATGGAGCTCAGTGTTAAACAAATGATGAAAAACCTCATAGAAGTTCTCTTGTATAATGCAAGAGAACCTCTTAGGAGGTTTTTCAATATCAGAGAAACCTCTATGAGGTTTTTCACCATTGACTTAACACTGAGCTCAATAGCCCAGTGGTCAAGGTATTTGCCTGTAATGTAGTAGATTGTGAGTTCAAATCCCCACAGGAAATTTTGAAAATAAAGCTTAAGTACACAGCCTGTCATTTTGGGGTGTGTTTATTACTTTTTATTCAATTTTCTTGGGAGATAAAGTGCTCTACTATTACACCATATAGGCGAACTTTTTTTTCAATATTTTAAAAGTATGGGTGTTTTTGCATGCCTATAATGCCATTTTGTTCTTTTTTTGTGTGGAGAATGGGGTGATTTTACGTTTTTTTAAATATTTTCAAAACTTTTTTTTTATTTTTTTACTTTTTAAGTCCCCTAAGTGGACCACAACTTACAATCATCAGATGTAAATTGCTCCATTAGTCTGTATTGAAATCATTATATCACAGTTCACTGCTGCCACCTAGTGGCCTGAACTGGGATATACTAACAATGAACCTGGAAGCCTGGTACAGGCTGAGGCTTATTTACAGAACAGGGTGCTTTCACCAATCTTCGCTGGTGTAAAGCGCGCCTGAAGAGAAATCCCGCGTCAGGACGTAGTATGCGCACGATGACCTGACGCTGCATATGGGGGTTGAGTGGGCTCATATGGGGGCTGATGGGGGCTGAGTGGGCTGATTTGAGGTCTGATGGGGGCTGAGTGGGCTGATTTAAGGTCTGATGGGGGCTGAGTGGGCTGATCTGAGGTCTGATGGGGGCTGAGTGGGCTGATCTGAGGTCTGATGGGGGCTGATTTAAGGTATGATGGGGGCTGAGTGGGCTGATTTAAGGTCTGATGGGGGCTGAGTGGGCTGATCTGAGGTCTGATGGGGGCTGAGTGGGCTGATCTGAGGTCTGATGGGGGCTGATTTAAGGTCTGATGGGGGCTGAGTGGGCTGATTTAAGGTCTGATGGGGGCTGAGTGGGCTGATTTAAGGTCTGATGGGGGCTGAGTGGGCTGATCTGAGGTCTGATGGGGGCTGAGTGGGCTGATTTAAGGTCTGATGGGGCTTAGTGGGCTGATTTAAGGTCTGATGGGGGCTGAGTGGGCTGATCTGAGGTCTGATGGGGGCTGAGTGGGCTGATTTAAGGTCTGATGGGGGCTGAGTGGGCTGATCTGAGGTCTGATGGGGGCTGAGTGGGCTGATCTGAGGTCTGATGGGGGCTGAGTGGGCTGATCTGAGGTCTGATGGGGTCGGAAAAGGTGATCTGAGGTCTGATGAAAAATATTTTTTTCTTATTTTGCTACTCTAAAATCTGTGGTGCGTCTTATAAAGCGAAAAATACAGTAACTGTGTTGTTAGCGCATTATTACAAAATTTTTGGCCCCACTTTTGATTTTGCCCAGAGCCACATTTTGTCTAAAACCGGCCCTGGCTGGGGGGGTGACTGTGGGGGTTTTTATGCCGGGGGGTGTGACTGTGGGGGATTGTATGCCGGGTGGGGGGGGGGGGGCGGGCGGGCGACTGAGGGCCATATTCATTGGGGCTTGGGCCCCGGATCTTTTGAGACCCTAGCAACGCCTCTGCTGGTAAATCATCGGTGGTAAACAAAAAGCCCTTATCCTGTGCAATGCAGCACAGAGTAAGTCTTCATTCACACGTCCGTCTGTGTTTTGCGGTCCACAAATTGCGGATCCGCAAAAAAAACGGATGACGTTCCGTATGGCATCCGTGTTTCTGTTTTTTTGCGGATCCATTGTAACAATGCTTATCCTTGTCAGCAAAACGGACAAGAATAGGACATGTTCTATCTTTTTTGCTGAACGGAGATACGGACATATGGAAACGGAATACACACGGAGTACCTTCCATTTTTTTTGCGGACTCATTGAAATGAATGGTTCCGCATACAGTCCGCAAAATAAACGGAACGGACACGGAAACAAAATGTGGTCGTGTGAATGAAGCCTAAGGGGGAGCATGCTCAGATGCTCCATTCATTCATGCTGAATGAGTGAAGAAGGGGTTATGTCCAGGTTCAGAGCCCCTTTAAGTCTGTTGAAGATTGGGGGTCTGATCTGAGATCCCATGAAGATTGGGGGTCTGGGTTGGGAGTCTAACAAAGACTGGGGATTGGATCTGAGATCTGATGAAAACTATATTTTTTTTTTCTTATTTTCCTTCTCAAAAACCTAGGTGCGTCTTATGGTCAAGTGTGTCTTATGGTGCAGGAAATACGGTAAGTAAAATAAAAAAAATTAAATAATTGGCAAAACCTTTGAGAAAATCGTAATGTAAAATTTATATAAAAGAGTATGCAGCAGCAGCAGCAGAAACTATGACAATAAAGGATAGAGAGATAGAGATAATGTATTACAATCTGCATACAATGCTAATAACACAGCACCCTTGCTACATTTAACAAATCCACGCAAAGTAAGTTTTGACAGCAGGAACCACATGGTCATGAGTTGTTCTATGATTTAATTTTTTACTCAAAACTGTAAACTTGATCCTTGACCCTTTAGATGTTTGCTCATTCTGTGCATTTCCCAGGAATTGTTTAAATTCTCCTTACTGTAATAGACCTTTCAGATCTCATGGGGAGAACATTCCTTAACTCCACCACCCTTTCCGTGAAAGAATACTCATCCTTTCTCCAGATCCTCCCACCATTCAGCTCAATTGTGTGACCTCCTGTCCCGCTTTCCCTAAAGCATCTCAGCATATTGTTTTAAAAATGACAACAGATTTATCACTATATATTCCTTGAAGACATCCTTTGTTCTTTTGGGTGTCATGTTGTGCATTAGTGTCATTTTTAGGGTTTATGCAGTGTCATTATGGACAAAAAATAAAGTTGAATAGCCAGATAGCAGAGCCTCATATATATAGTATTTGATTTATCATTCTATCAGTCTGAAGGATACATATTACAGGGGCATTGCTGGGTGGGTGGTAGGGCTTATGTCTCAGGTGTTTGCTGCTGGAGGGGAGTGACAAGCCATTCTAGCATAGCTGGGGCTCATTGACACATGGCTTCAGTCTGGGTGAGGGAAAGCTTAACTACATTGATTATTAGTAGGGTGGTTTGTTATGGTTATTTTCATTTTAGCATTTTAGAATTCATTGATCCATGGCATACCTTGGCATAACTGTACATCATAGATATAAAGGAATGTATGGAGCAGTCTCAGGAGCCAGCTCTGTAATACCCACCTGCACTGGCCAGGATTAGACATAATTCCATTCCTGGCCATTTAACCCCCTCAGATACCATAGTCAACAGTGACCCTGGAATCTGAGCTGTAAGACAGAGGAAGCAGGCTCCCACTGTCCTCTAATCACCTTGTTCTGGCTCCCAAGCCTCCATCTGTTAGGGTGTAATATGATGCCACTAGATCACCATACACTGCGGTACAGAAGTATTGCAGTATATTGTTCCAGCAAATTAGCAATTATATGTCTCTAATATATAAATATTTTTAAAAAGTTAAAAAAAATTTGAAACACAAACCCCCCCCCAAATATTAAAAAATCAACAAACCAGTTTTCTCATTTATCATATTAAAAGGGAAAACAGTTAAAACAGTCAACATAACTGATATTGTCATGTTTGAAAATTTCCAAACTACTAAAATGTCATGTTATAGATCCTGTGTGGTGAATGGCGAACAAAGAAAAAATCCCAATGCCAAAATTGCTATGTTTGGTCACATTGCCTCTCCAAAAATGGAATAAAAAATTATCAGAAAGTTGTATGTTCCCCAACATGATATCAATAAAAAGAATAGCCCACCCCACAAAAATTAAGCCCTTACACAGCTCTATCAAAGGAAAAAATAAATTTATGGGTGTTAGAATATGAACAGAACAAAATAAAAAAATGTAATGTAATATGATTTTGGTATTGCTGTAATCATACAGGCCATCTATTTTTTTTACTGCACAGTGAATGCTATAAAAACTCAAATATCAATGTTTCAAAATAAATTATAATTAAACATTAAATGGTGGCAAGTTGCCCCACAAAAATCAAAGGACAGATAGAAGCTATGGCTCTTAGAAGGCGAGGAGGAAAAAAACAAAAAACTGTGTTGCCATAATTGACCTGGTCCTGAACATGTTATGGCTTGTCAGATATCCCTCTTCTTGAGATTCAGTAGGGCTTTTGTTATACACAGAGAAGTATAAGCTGTTCAGAACGCCCATGTATTTGCTAAAACCAAGAGCATTATGGGCAACCTGTTCCATTTTGTTTTCTTTCCACTGAGTTCATGGTAAAAATTTACATTGCATTCCTCTTTCAAAATAAACATTTGGTTTATAAAGCTAACGATTTGCAAGGTGCAATTAGTGCTAATAGAAAAGCACATTACAAGACTGCCAAGACTGCATATGACCGCTAGAAACTGATTCGAAGTAAGAACATTATGAGACTGGAACATTAGATTAACAACATAGTTAGAGAATAAAGGAAAAAGAAAGATTGAGAAAGGAGATGGAAAAAAGAGATGAGAGTGAGAGAGAGAAAGAGGAAGAAAGAAAGCAGGAAAGTGGTTTGGAATTCATCCCAGGAGTGAAGCATCAGAGAATATTGGAAGGCAAATTCAGGCTATAGGGATGAGTTAGTAACATGAGTCCTAAATTGGGTTGGGAAAAAGAAATTCCAAAATCCATTGGCATCAGACTTGCTATTAGGGATGGTAGTGTTATTCAAATATTGACCAGACGTGTTCTTCATGTAGTTGTCTGTTCTAACTTTAATTCAATAGGCTTGAGCGAATCGAGCTTTGGATCATAGATCGAAAGTCGATTCGTTCAAACATTTTGTTTAAATGCAGTACTGAGACCTATACAGAGACTTTGGTGAATGAATTCAGTATTCATTTCTACATCTCTAAAAGCATTTAAAATTCAGAATCCAAAATCGGGTTTGGTACCAAGGAAGCAGCCGGTACCAAATCCGACTTCAGATTCCGAATTTTAAATGTTTTTAATTTTTAAAAAATGCTTTAAATGTTTTTAAAATGTAAAAATTAGCTTCACCCAAAGTTGTGTGAAACTTCGGTGAATGAATTCAGTAATAATTTCAACATCTTTTAATATAATGTGTAAGGTCCCGCGCGATACACTCTTCCCCTCTCTCTCTCACACCTTCATACTGTGGATATATTCAAGTAAATACCCAGCTTTCTCGCAAGGATAATATTTTTACCTTGCTATACTCTGCTGCGGTCTCCATACACGTACTGTATCTGGTGTGTCCTCAGTGTCTGTGTTTTTCTTGAAGGGTGGAGTTGAGGTACTACTTTATGGTATAAAAGAGCGTGCCCTGGCCAGTTGCTCTGCTCCATACATATGCCAAAAACAAAACTTTCGCTCACATGTAGCGGCTTGTCACATCACTCTCCAAACTACAACTACCTAAGGGGATTAAAAAAAAGCATTCAACGCATTTCGGATAGATGGCTATCCTTTATCAGGGATGTGGCTTGACTCTCCTGGGTGATTCTTATATAGACCTCTTTCCCATTTAACCCTTCCTTTGCTGGTATATCTAAAACTTGACACCTCCCACCTTTCCCATTCATTCAAAACCAGACAATCTGATCTCTGCATTTAACCCCACTAGTGCCAATGTATTCATATTAAAGATCCATCTAGTTTCTGCTTTCAACATTGTTTTAATATAATGCCCAGTTATCACCTTTTACTATTTCCAATCCACTGAACTTTGTCCCTTTACTTTGCCCCTCATGTTTCTCTTTGTGATGTCTTGACAAAGCATGACCCTCATATTTTCTACTAATATTATAAATGTGTTCTCCTATTCCCCTAGGGTGTGTTAACCCTCCTACATCTGTATGTAAACGAGCCATCTGCACTTTTTACTTGTAACTGTTTACAGGCCACACATCTTCCACATGGGACGAAACCTTTCAATAATTGATTGGATTCTTTTTGGTTTACCGCCTTCATGCTGACACATTTACTTGTAGCTGCTACCGTATTACCTATATTCATCGCCTTCCTATATATAAACTTAGATACATGCGGGATACACTCACCTATTGTTTTGTCCTCCTTTAGAATATCCCAGTGTTTTATATGATATTTTTAAACAATCTGGTTTGACTATTGTACTGTGTGATAATAGGTGGGAATTCTACTTCTATCCCATTTTTATCTTTTTGTTTTCTTTTTTCACCTTCTGTATTATTATTCAGTAGGCTTTGCCCAGTCAATTTGCCCACTGCTCTTCTCTGTTCATTTACAGTAATTTACCTTTATCATACCATTTTGATTCAAACTTCTGTTGTAGTTCTCTCGCCTCTTTTTCATAATCCTCAATTTTTGTGCAGTTTCTTTTGATCCTCATGAATTGACTTTTTGATATATTCTCTAACCATTGGGGAAGATGTTAGTATCTGTCTGTTTGTTAGAACTTTTAGTATATATTTTATTATCCTGAATGTAAATAGTTAGATCTAAAAAGTTAACCTCACTCCTACTGTATATGGGTGTGAATTCCAAATAAAACTCATTTTTATTTATATCATTAAAAAATTGTGTCAATTCATCTGCACCCCCTTCCCAAATGAACACTACATCATCTATAAATCTTTTCCAGAGGACAAGGTTCGCCCGGAGCCACGCTCCTTTATGCCATTGAATAGTACTTCAACCCCACCCTTCAAGGAAAACACCGACACTGAGGAGACACCAAATCCGACTTCAGATTGTTAATTTTAAAAGTTTTTACAGATGTAGAAATGAATACCGAATTCATCCACCAAAATTTTGCGCAACTTCGAGTGAAATGAATTTTGCCTTCACAGAGGCAATACATTTAGAGGTTGTATTAAGACTTAACAACATTAAAGTGAAGTGTTAAAAGGAATCGACTTTGGATCTATAATCTGAAGCTGCATTTGCTCAACACTAGCATTCAAAAGCAAAATGGGTGATGTCCAAACTTGAACATTAGTTTTAACACTGCTTTTCTAATGTCCCAGAAACTGATGGAGAGGGTTGAACGTCTTGTCTGGGCTATGGTTCCTTGGGTCTGTTCAGATCAAGTATAGGTCCACTAAAATTTCATCTTTATCTTTTATCATTGCACACTCAGGACACGTACGTAGATAAAGTTTAACATATTATTTGTAAAACAACCATAAGAGCTAAGAGCAAGTGACTGAGTCAATAGTTTTCTCCACATTGGGTTTCCTTTGGTAGACTTTCGGGGCCCATTGTTGTGCAAGATCCTGGGTCCACTAGTTGTCCAGTCCAACTATTTCTCTATATCGCATTACCATCATGTCTAACCTCCTACTTTGGTTAGTCTAAGATAGGACCTTCAAAGTGATAGATCGTTGCCACTGCAGTTGCATGTGTACAGTAAGTATGGAAAGTGTGCATCAATAACTGACACAATACATTTCATCCACTTCATATATACAGGATTGGAAGGCAACATCCTTCATATTACTATTGATGTCAGAACTGCTACTGAACATCTATCTTCTCCCCCCAGCCACTGCTTGCACATCTGGAGAAATAAAGAAGACCTATACGGGTTACGTAACAGAGCCGTTGCTCAGCATGACATGCTTTATCTAAGATTGTCTAACTTGACTACGACTGTCTATGAAACAATTGAAAAATATAATGTAAAAATAAAACCAAATGAGATTAGAAATGGATTACAACTTGAACCTTTTCCCAGCAGACACGCTAAAGAGCCAGTGTGTTGGTACTTAATTTGTTGCTTCCTCCCACGGGTACAACTCCTATCATGCTTGTCTGTCATCACCTCAGAGGGGGCATCCTCTCCCTCAGCAATCAGACCAGCAGGAGCTAGCAGCCTTCCTTCCTCCTGGATCCTTTCTCAGCTGCATATTCGCAACAACAAGTTTACACCAAGGCATTGCCAAAAATACTGCACGCTACAAGATGTCCATGCCATTGTGTTCTTTTCCTTACAAATAGTAGGAAATAAAGTTGAATTTGTATATGTATATGGGCAGACATACGTGTAAGGCTACAAACTGCAGGATCTGAGCCTTCAATGTGCCTTTTGGTGTCATTATACTTACATTATACCTTCCCTGGTCTACAATTGATTCTATTGTAGTCTGAAGACCAGTTTTCAATACTAAAGTTTACTCACTTCTTCAGTAAGTAGATGTAGTGTATGCTTGCGAAAATGGAGAGGTGAGTACCCCTATTTGTGCTTTGTGGTGACCACATAAGGTAGATAAAACCTATTCTGAATTTTGACTAATTTACAAAATATTTACCATATTTTTCGCTTTATAAGATGCACCTGATGATAAGACGCACCTGATGATAAGACGCACCCCCAATTTTAGAGTAGGAAAATAAGAAAAAAATATTTTTCATCACACCTCATATCAGACCCCCCATAAATTTCAGGACATCACATCAGACCCCCATATCAGCCCTCCATGTCAGAACCCCATCAGCCCTCCATGTCAGACCCCTATCAGACCTCAGATCAGCCCACTATGGCCCCATTTCAGCCCACTGTGCCCCCATCAGACCTCATATCAGCAGAATGTGCCCCTATCAGACCTCAGATCAGCAGAATGTGCCCCCATCAGACCTCATATCAGCAGAATGTGCCCCCATCAGACCTCAGATCAGCAGAATGTGCCCCCATCAGACCTCAGATCAGCAAAATGTGCCCCCATCAGACCTCAAATCAGCAGAATGTGCCCCCATCTGACCTCAGATCAGCAGAATGTGCCCCCATCAGACCTCATATCAGCAGAATGTGCCCCCATCAGACCTCAGATCAGCCCACCCAGCCACATAAGGTTAAAATAAAAACCTCTCTTACCTCTCCTGCGCCGCGGCTCTGCTCCAGGTCCGGCGCTCCTCTGTCTTCTCTGGCTGGCGCTGCACTGTCACCTGACTGCGTGCAGAGTCAGGTCATAGTGTGTGCAGTACATCCTGACGCTATACGCGGTCAGGACAGTGCAGAGCCGACCAGAGAAGACAGAGGAGCGCCGGACCTGGAGCGGAGCTGCGGCGCAGGAGAGGTAAGAGAGGTTTTTATTTTAACCTTATGTGGCTGGGTGGGCTGATCTGAGGTCTGATGGGGGGTCCCGGCACCTTAGACATACAAGTGAGCGCTTCCATAATGGAAGCACTCACTTGTATTCGCTTTATAAGACGCACCGCAATTTTTCCCCTACTTTTGGGGGGAAAAAGTGTGTCTTATAAAGCTAAAAATACGATATTTTATTACTCCTTTGGGAACTCTGATTTCCTCCCATACTCCAAAAGTATACAAATAGGCAATTTAGCGATCCCGGCTCCGGCTCCTACACTCTGCCGGCTTTCATTTATCTGCTGCGCACGCTCAGACAGCTCCAGCGAGCGTGCTCCCGCCCATCCTCTCCTATGCACGCAAGCTGACCGCCCACAGATACGTCCGACCGCGGGTCCTCAGCTTCATCACTGGAGCAAAAGAGCCGGGATCGCGCAGCACCTAGGAGCGCACCGCTCCCAGGCACAAAAAGGAATGTCAATCAGAGCAAAGAGGGGCGTGTTTTACTGGCTTGAAGCAAGGAGGCCGCTGCCCCCTTGACTTCAAGCTGACTTCAGGGAGCGCGCTGTTCTGGAATAAAAGATCGTTTTCATGAAGATTG
The DNA here is from genome assembly GCA_900303285.1 of Rhinella marina. Classification (NCBI taxonomy): domain Eukaryota; kingdom Metazoa; phylum Chordata; class Amphibia; order Anura; family Bufonidae; genus Rhinella; species Rhinella marina. The sequence goes on from ONZH01014442.1 coordinate 130,361, forward strand.
GGGGATCAGATTAATGTAATAAAGGCATCATTAGGATCCCACTGACGACTAATATGAGGTAATGGCTGCAGTTTTAAATCTGTGTGGGACGTGACAGGTTCCCTTTAACTCCCCGTTCATTGTGTTAAACTGTGGATTCAATGACTCAGTTAGAAAAAGTGCCATTGAATATCAAGATTTAAAGGGGTATTCTCATCTTAGACAATGGGGACATATTGCTAGGATATGCCCCCATTGTCTTATAGGTGCGGTCCCACCGCTGGGACCCGCACCTATATCCAGAACGGAGTGGGGAGCGCTGCGCCTGGAGGACCCCGGCCACCACCAGGCGCAGCTCCCCGCTGCGCTCATAGAAATAAATGGGAGCCGGGCCGTGCATGCGCGGTGCGCTCCCATTCATTTCTATGGAGCCGATGGAAGTAGCCGAGCCAGCGCTCGGCTATTTTCGGCGGCCCCATAGAAATGAATGGAGGGCGGCTGCGCATGCGCAGTGCGCCCTCATTCAGTTCAGGGGATCCGTTCTGGATATAGGTGCGGGTCCCAGCGGTGGGACCCGCACCTATAAGAAAATGGGGGCATATCCTAGCGATATGCCCCCATTGTCTAAAATGAGAATAACCCTTTAACCCAGGGGTGCACAACGTTTTCTTGGTGGGGGCCACATTGTCCGACTGAACCAACGTCAAGGGCCGAAAATAAAATTTAATGGGGTATTACCAACTGAAATACTGTATTTATGGCAGATTGAACACACAGTGTATACCATTAATGTCTAGTTACAGTTCCAGGAGTCCCATCTAATGGGAGAAATACATGAAAAATGCATGTGAGCAGCCACAAAACATGGACATACATGTCTGTTACCAGATGGATGGGGCCACACAGAATGGTATCAAGGGCCTCATGTGGCCCCCGGGCCGCAGGTTGTGCACCCCTGCTTTAACCAATAACTGTTGACAATTTGGAACTTCTGCTAGAACACTGTGTCAAACTGTATTGGATAAAAAAGTGTAGTCATCACAATGGGAAACACCTTGTGGATGTTATATTAATATTTTGCCCATTGAATATGTCATTGTGGATTATATGTCAAAAGTTCAATGTAATTACCAAGGAAATGGAAATTTCTCATTTTTTGCTAGTTGGACAAGGGACATTTAGCAGAAATGTCAGAGCCTAGACACATTGGTCTTGCATGCTTGACATTCCAGTGACCACCTTGCAACCCTTTGAAGATTGGATGGCTATCATCCTCTAAAGATAAACTACCAGTTTTTGACATCTTCTGCCTTTGACATGTCTGGGGCAGCTGGGAATTAATCCTATGAATGCTTCTGTTGTAGTAGTGTCTAAGACATGATATTCTGCAGAGACAACTTATGTTACTTTAGTCAATTAAGTAGATTTATCACAGTATTGTAAGGAAGCTAATACTGTTTCTAAGAACCTTTCCTTGTCTGCAACTGAAAACAGCTCAGATTGGTCCTCTGTGTTCAACTGTTTTTGTGTTTTGCATTCTCAGAGCAAAGCTAAGTTATAGTGGGCTGGAAAATATGAATCAGAGAGCCAGAGACCTAAAGTGATTCAGTTATTCTTTACCAATAATCATACACTTCTTTAAAGGTATTGCAGAGAAAGACTATTATATGCCAGTCTGGTATCTGAGACTCCCACCATTCCTAAGCTTGAGCTGGTTCTAATGTCAACCATCAATTATGAGGTTACTGTATTTGAGAGGTCTATTGAAATTAATGGAAACTGTAAACTTCACAGTACCTATTGCAGAACCACCTGCGATCCACTGATCGGACTGTTCTGTGATGTCTGATTGGAATTACAATGCATATCTTAGATGTGATGCCAACAGAAATTGATTCTGACTTATCTGTAGAAGAACATTTTAGTTTCCAACCAAGATTTGGGGAGGAAGGGGTACTATTTTTCCTTGGGGAGAGAGCACCTTAATCGCCGTGAGGAGGCTTATAGGCCATACATGCTCCTCTAGAATTCTGGGAAGAAAGAAATACAAAGGAGCTCTTAACAAGCTCTGCCTCTAATGCCACCAGATGTAAGGCAGCTATCCTATAAGTAAATGTTCAACCCTTTGAATAGGCCTTGAGACATGACTTAGACATTAACCCTTTCATGACCAGGCCTATAAAAGGCCTGAATGTCCAGGCAACTTTTTGTGATTTTGTGCACGTGGTGGTTTAGTGACCCTAATTTTTTTTATTTTTTTTGACTACCAAAATAATTTTTGCAATTTTTTTACTTGACACGTAGGACTTTTTATTAGAATGGGGTTTTTTTTAGATTTTTTTAGGGATAGGACGAAAACCGCTAATTCTTATTAAAAAAAAGTAATTCTTTTTAATTATAGATTTTTATTTCTTAAATATTAAAACTGACACAAAAATTAATTATAGATTTTATTAAACAGGGCAACTATGGTGACTGCATTTGTAATTTTTTATTTTTTTACACTTTTTAATTGTATTTTTTCCCCTTATATATTAATTTATTTAATTTATTTATTTATTAATTTTTTGGCACGTAATATGTCCCCCAGGAGGTCATTAAAAGACCTCTGGAGGACATTGACTTTTATTTTTTAGCACTTTTTTTTTCAATGTTTCCACTGTAACTGGGGCACCCACAGGAGCCCCATTTACAGGGGAAAACATCCCCCTGTGGTGGAATAACACCTGTGGTGGAATAACACACAGGCAGAGCTGATTGGGGTCTCCTTAGACCCTGCAGCTCTGCTCTGGCCCCAAGACACCCGGCAGTCACGTGACTGCCGGGACTAATACAGGAAGTGGCCCTACTGCTTCCTGTTTCCTACAACATGCCTTCAGGTACGGCTCTCCTCCGGCACAGTAGAAGGCAGAAGCGGTAATAAACCACTATAACTTAGCTTTGCTCTGAGAATGCAAAACACAAAAACAGTTGAACACAGAGGACCCGACCTGCTTCTGCTAGATTGCAGGAGCAGGAGCTTTAATCCCAGCTCTGATCAACGCTGGGATTAAAGTGCTGCCTGCACATGTATATATGTGCTATCTGCACGGGGTATGTACAGATAGGATGTATATACACAGTGGGCAGTCGTAGAGGGGTTAAATAAGCCAGCACCTCATCTACAGACAGCTGTTTTGGGGTGATTGTCCCTCATCAGTGCAGAGCAGAGAGTACTAGCTTAACTGGGTGAGAAGCTTAAGTCAGGATTTGGGGCTACTGTCCAGTTTCCCACAAGGAAATGTGACAACCCTTTTGTGTACCATTTTTGGCTATATACAATGTCTTCAGGGGAGTTACAATACGAGACACCATTATTGGGTGACGTTTTCTTCTTCTTCTTGAATTATAGTTATATATTTCTCATCTTAGTAAATAGGGCTGGATCTGCTATATTTTTGTAGGATAGGTAGTCTAAAACCTGTACTAAGTAGAGTAAAATCCAATCTTAGGGATCCTTCTTACAACATTCTTCATCTAAATTTCTTTATGTTGTTAAACTCTTTTCTAAGGCACAGTATAAGTACAAAGACAAATGTATTACACATTGAATCCAACGTAAGTTGAGAGCACAATTTTGACACTACCTTTTGATCTTCATCAAGCTACTATTCAATACTCATACACCATGAATTGACCAGAGTCACACCAATAATACTGAGATGAGTGGAACTGGCCAAATCAAAAACTGCAGTTCTACATAAAGTAATTGTTGTGCACATGGCCTGTTCCCACTGCTGTCCAGCTCTCTTGAGTAGGCATGGGTGCTCATTATTTATCCTGTCCCATCTATTGCTACAGGGGGGGTCAAGACCCATGTGTACTCCACTGCCTACCAGCAGTGGGCCTGGCTGCCAGCACCCCACATTGCTCATTCTGCTGCAGACCTTTGCCTGTGCTTTTCTATTAGGCCTCCCTGTATTTCTCTTCCCCTGGAGGATCTTGCCTGAGTTTAAGGTTATCTAGCTTGCTAGTCCTTAGTGAAGGTGTTCTGCTCTGAAGGTGTGCCGTTTGTCTGTCCGTGTACTGACCTTAACCTGTTTACTGATTATGACCCTCCACTGCCTGAGCTGACCTTAGCTTGTTTACTGTATTGACCCTTGACTGTCTACCCTGACCTCAGACTAATTTTATGGATTTGCATGAGCTCTGCCTGCTCTGACCTCAGCTTGTTTCCTGACTATCTGTATTGCCTGAACCTTAAGTACTTTGCACTGGTATCCCTGAACCCAGTGGTTCAGCTGTCACCTACATTAGGACTATTCCAAGAGTTAGTGGCCTGGTGGCTCTTCTGTAGCTAAGTCCAGATCCCTGTATAGCGGTTAAAACATATAAACAAGGGGACCGCTAGGATAATTTCCTTAGATCTAGTGCACAGTCAAACCGGTTGGTTGGCGCAGTGGCTTCACACCCACTGCCCACAACAGTAGTTCAAATATGAACATTTAAATAAGTGTCTGAACTCAAATAATAAAAATGTTTCATAAAAAAAATCCATTGGAATGCAATTAACCAAATAATAAATTACTGTAATAATGTGGGAGATATTTATACAGTAGTGAAATAAGATTTGGCAGGAATATTAAGCTACGCCAGACACATGTTAATGAAATTAAGAAAAATATCCCCTCTGGATTCAGTAAAATTATTCAAAATTTGTTAGAGGAGACATTTTGTTGATAAATACTTTTAGCGTATGATAATGAGGTTTGGCAGGGATATATCTCGTAGATATCTTCCAGTAACCACATCTTTAATTTGGGTAGCTATATTATTCTTACACAATGGGAAGTCAATGTGATACTATACAGATGTCCAGCTTTGATGTTCTGTTGTATACATGGCTTGGAATCAAGAACCCACAAGTGGATCGATCCTACGGCCAACAAGTCTGTAAATCATCTCCATCTATCATTCCGTTACCCTGTCAATTTGTCATCTATTCAGAAGAAAACCATCTCCTGAAAGAGAAGAATCCCAAGGTTGGAACTCAGAACCAAAAAAGAAATACAATGAAGCAATCATAGACGTGTCATAACATATCACATATGGATTATCAGCTGTTATATTTTCCAAGGACCAGACACATGGTAATATTTAAGCTGTAATATTCAGCTTTTAAGAGTAGGTGAAGATTTATATGTATTTACTATGCCACCAAAGCTTCTTTTTATTACAGGTTTACTAATGAATCATTACATCCACATCCAAAGATAATATAAGCTCCTACTGGCAGAGCTGTTGACTGCAGAAATGTCCACAGATGGAACTGGGACAATACAGAGATTATGTTGCAGCTAAGCTGATGATTGGTGATTGCTATCTGCTGTTGGCAGATATTGATTGTCTCATTGTATGAGGATCCATCAAGTGGATTGATCAAACATTCAAGTGTTATTGTCTTGTAAGCTCAAGTACTTTCTTACAGTAACATATCCAAGCCTCACTGACCATATTTTATTCTTCCTGACATTGAAGTGTTTGAGCCTCAAGAAGTTATTGTACTGTAGGTTCTTTCATGAAGAACTAGTATTTACTTCATGAATAAGTCTGAATAAAATACCGTTGGTTATTAACAGCGGTAAACATCACTTTCTAGTTCTGCTCTCCACTTTCTAGCTCTGGCTCAACACAGGAAATGGTGGCAAAATTCTTGCTCAGCCAATTCCTGGCCACAGTGAAACCCACCTCACCATTTCCATCCATTTCTCATGTATTAAGCTTGGATCAGTAAGTGGAGAAAAGTGGGCACTGGAGCAGCTGGGGATCGGTGAATACTGCTTATTTTTATTTTTAACCTATTCTCTATTTTTGGAAAAAAAACTTTAACTATGGAAGCCTCTCCAAAAGACCACCCCCTTATTCACACCCAATTTCCTAAGACAGATTTTCAGTTCCAATATATATTATGCATACTGACCATCTTGAGAAGATCACCCCATTTTTGGGGAGGGATCAAAAAGTAATCTAGAAAGCTTAAATAGGGCATTCCTGACATGTCAGTTTGAATAACTATTTGCATTCCACATATAATAACAATATCTGTGTTGGACCACTCCTCTATTATTCCTTATAGAAATGTATGAATTGCCAACTGGATGTCACCAGGTGGGGGTGTGGCGTAATTTGACATTGGCAACATTAGTTGGACAGTGACCGTGATGGGACGCCCTAACTGGTAACATCCAGCTAGCAATTCATTCACAAACTTTTTGTAGGAAATAATCGAGAAATGGCACAACATGGCTTCAAAAGGATTAGAGATGAGTGAATCAGTTCTATAAGACTAGGATTCGGCTCTAATTTTGGAAACATTTAGATTCTATAGGATCAAATAATTGAAGCATTATCAATTTGGAATAAATTGTTTCAGGTCTGAATCAAATTGGATGGTTGATTTGGCAAATTGGACTTGAATTTAGAGAAGTTCACTAATTTCTAGCAAGGATAGATGTTCCTAAATTGTCATTTGATGTAGAATACAAAATTATTTTCTAAAGCTGACGTCAGGAGACGTGACTGGTTCTCTTTAAATACATTTCAAGGTGAACTGACTGTTTTGTTCTTATTGGCATGGAAATGTTGGAACTAGGGATGAGCGAACCGAACTGCAACGAACCAGATTCGTTACGAACTTTGCCAAAAGTTCGGTTCGTCACCGAACCGAACTTTGAAAAAGTTCGTAACGAATCTGGTTAAAAAAAAAACGGCGACGCAAAACTGTACTTTTTTCACAGAATAGACCAGGATACAAGGGATTATTACTCCTATAATCCCTTGTATCCTGGTTTTCTGTGAAAAACAAGATGTGTGACGTCACCCCACAGCCCCTGAAGTGCCTGAGCGCGCCGACATCTTGTCAGTGCGTCGCCAGACATCAGAGAGAGAGGAGCTTAGTATTAGATAGAGAGAGAAAAGATATAGATAGATAGATAGCCAAACAAGTAGATAGATACAGGGAGAGATAGAGAAGGAATAGAAAGGGTTAGTGAGAGAAGCAGGAGAGAGGAAGAGAAAGCTAGATATAGAAGATAAGGTGATAGATAGGGAAAGAGGCTGAGAAATCAAGAGATAGGTAGAGATAGGGAGAGATAGGCATTTAAATAAAAAAATTGTGAGATCTAGGGAGAGATAGGGAGATAAAAAAAGAAATAGGGAGAGAAAAGTGAGAAAAGAGTCAGGACAGGTAGCATTCCTGTCCCGTGACCGATAGTACACGCTACACGTTGCTGCTCTGCTGGGTGCCGTCAACCCCGTTTAGCCGCAACAAACAAAGTTAAAAAAAAGTAAAAAAAAATTATAAAAAAGTTTATAAAAAAGTTAAAAAAGTTAAAAAAAGTTATAAAAAAGTTAAAAAAATTAAAAAAGTTATAAAAAAATAAAGTTTAAAAAAGTATAAAAAAAATACATCATTTCATTTTCCCCCACCCAAATAAAAATATGTCCAAGCGTCCTACTTCCAGCACTTCCCAGGCAAGGAGTGCAACAGCAGGCGGTGAGGGTAGGAGAAGTGGCAGCCAGGCCGGTGGCAGCCGGGTAACAGGCGTGGCAGCAGGGTGCAGCTACCCCTGACGCCCACTGGTCATGTAAGAACCACACAGCCAGCGGTTCTAGATTGGCTTACCCAATCCTCCAGTTCCACCGCCCAAAGCTCCCAAACGAGGAGTCAAGCATCGGCTGGATCATCCGACACCACCCTTACATGGGACGGTCAGCGAGAGTCCTCTGCCCCGTCCCCTGTTATTAGAATGCCACTCACCTTTGGGGCACCTTCTGCCAGGGAACTCTTGGCAAACCTTGATCTGCCCTTGGAGTCTCTACCACTTTTTAGTGATGAGGAGGAGGAGGAAGTCCACCAAAGTCAGCGGGTGGAACGTACTGAGACTCCAGAGGAGGTGTTGGCTGTAAGCAGTCAACAGAGCCAGGGAGGGGCATCCAGTGCCACACCTGATATCCTGTCCCAGCCACCGGAGGAAAGTAGCAGTGGTGCAGAGTTTGATGATGATGTCGCTGATCGGACGTGGCGCCCTCAAGCAGCATTATCCTCATCATCAGGGGAGGAAATAGAGGTGCCACCGACGCAGCAACATCCCACTGTTGCAAGGAACCGAGGCACAAGAGGGAGGGGTAGAAGACAAGCTACCAGGCAGAGATCACCCTCTCAAAGCCTTGGTCCTGAGAGGGCACCCTCAGGCAGCAGTGGCAGTCAACAGCCAGCAAGACCCCCCGTGGCTGTCAGCAAACCACGGTCCTCTGTCGTCTGGCAGTTCTTCCGCCTGGGGAAAGATAAGCACATCGCTTTGTGCCTGCTGTGCAATGAGAGGGTCAGTCGTGGTAGGGGTGATAATCTCGGGACAACATCGATGCGAAAGCATATGGAAAGGCAACACCAACAGGCCTGGAAGAACCGTGACCCCAATACCACCTCCTGTCAGGATGCACCATACACTGCAGATCCCATCATGCAGCATCCTCTCAGTGGAACTCAGGGCTCGTCAGCCTCAGGTGCCAGCACCAGCACAGTGTCACTGCCATCTACACCGCTAATGAGGCAGCAATCCGTGACTGAGTCCATGGGCAGACGTCAGGTGTATTCCAGCAGCCATCCCATGGCCCAGAAACTGACCGGACACCTGGTTAAGCTGCTGGTGCTTCAGTCCCTGCCCTTCAACCTTGTGGACTCCCAGCCTTTCAGGGATTTCATGGCGTGTGCGCACCCCAGATGGCGAGTCCCCAGCCGCCACTACATCTCTGGCAAAGCTGTCCCATCACTGCACAGTTATGTGCAGAAAAAGGTTGGCGACTCATTGGGACTCTCGGTGTCCAAGACCGTGCACCTGAGTGCTGATGTCTGGTCCTCAAATTATGGGCAAGGGCAGTACATGTCTGTTACTGCCCATTGGGTCAACATCCTCCCAGAAGACCATCAGGAAGTTGGCCCATTCTTGCCACTGTCACCTCCACGGTGCTTTAGGGGGCCAGCAGCGGGAAGCACAAGTTCTGCCTCCACCACCTTGCAACCATCCGCCGCTTTGACTGCAGTCCAACCTGCCCCGGTGTCTTACCACCGATGTCAGGCCCGGCGCTCTCAGGCTGTCCTCCATTTGGTGAGCCTGGGTGAACGGAGCCACAGTGGGCAGGAGCTCCTCCGGACCATCAGGGAGGAGATAGATCAATGGCTGACCCCACGTCAACTAACGGTGGGAAGTGTGGTAGCAGACAATGGGAGGAACATTGTCTCTGCAGTGCAGCAGGGAGGGCTGAGTCATACACCTTGTATGGCACATGTGATAAACCTCATAGTGCACAGGTTTCTTCGATCATTTCCTGCACTACAAGACCTTATGAGGATGTCACGCAGAGTGTGCAAACACTTCAGCCACTCCTACACTGCAAGGAACACCCTGCTCAGGATCCAGAGACAGCGCAGTCTGCCCCAACATCGGCTAATCTGCGACGTGCCAACACGCTGGAATTCTGCCCTCCATATGCTGGACCGCCTGTACGAGCAAAGGTCAGCCGTTACAGACTACCTCATGGGGCAATCAGGCAGCTTCACGCCACACTGCGACTTCCAAGTCACACACTGGCAGATGATGCGTGAAGTCTGCCAATTGTTGATCCCTTTTGAGGACGCGACTCTGTTTGTGAGCAGGCATGACTATGGGATCAACGACATCATCCCACTCGTCCATGTTCTGGAAAGTGCGCTGAAAACCATCATCAGCGAGGATTCCCAGGCCACCACTCCAAGGCTGAACATCGCCTTGAGCCCAGAGATGGATGAAGTGCAGATGGAGGGTGAGGAGGAGGAAGATGTCTACGCCCAGCCATTCCACACACCGCCACCTGGCTTCTCTGCCTCTCAATCACAGGAGGAGATGGAGGATGAGGTGGTAGAGGAAGAGGAGGAAGACCCCAGCAGACCCTGGAACTATACCGAGGACAGTGGAGAGGAGAGGCGCTCATTGTCCTTGGTGCAGATGGCAAGGTGCCTGCGGGAGTGTCTCAGGAATGACAGCCGGATTGTGGACATCCGCCAGAGGGACCAATACTGGCTGGCCACCCTGGTGGACCCTCGCTTCCGCCGCAAAATGGCTGAATTTTTTCCGCCATCAGAGAGGGAGGCAAAACTGGTGTACTACCGGGACCTACTCACCAGTCAGTTGGTCTCAACTTACCAGCGAGACCAGCCAGGTTCCCAGACAACATCCTCTCGGGGGAACCAGCGCGCTCCACTACCACCACCACTAGTGGAGGCGTGAGAAGTCGCTACAGCCTCCAATCGCTGATGAGCGATTTCATGCAGCCAGCTGCTGAAGAGGGGACACAACACCGGACTCATGGCGTGGACCAGCATGAGCTCACCCACCAGGTCACTGCCTACCTGGATTGTACCCTGCCCCAAAGTGTCACCGACCCCGTGCAGTACTGGGCAGAGAAACTGGACATTTGGCCTCAACTGGCAGAGTTTTCTTTGGCTCTGCTGTCCTGCCCAGCCAGTAGTGTTGCGTCAGAGAGGGTGTTCAGTGTGGCGGGTAACATCGTAACACCGCAAAGAACGAGGCTCTCTTGCCACAGTGTTGAGATGCTGACTTTTCTAAAGATGAATCGTGCCTGGATTACATCGGATTATACCACCCCCCTGCCTGATGTGAATGACTAAGTCATCAGTCACCCGTCTTGCATGGCAATCCGTGTGTCCAAGAAACTGACCTTAATATCCTAAATATGTGCCCAACGTAAAAATCCGTAATTTAACTTATTAAGTAATGTTCCCCCCTTAGACCCCAAATTAAACAAAATCACCTTAAAAATTCCCTACTTAATTCGGATACATTTGAATAAACAGAACCCCATCTCCAAATTTAATGCCCATGGTGTGTTGGCCATTTAACATCTCCACACCAGCTTAATGCCTCACACCGGTGCACCGTCCAACCCATACCCCAAGAACAGTACCATCCCTAAAATAATCCCCACGACTATGCTTCACAAAGTGGGGATTTCACCTTTTGTGAACTATAGCCGTGGGGTTCTATCCCTGGCACCCGTGCCAAGGAACACTACTCACCGTTTTGTGAGCGGGTACTAACTGTTCTTGAGGTATTTTGTTGATATCATGAGAGTAGTAAAATCTCGCACCGCAAATCCCGATGGGGTTCTTCTCTGTGCGAATGATTTCACGCCTCTCATGCAGTCACGCGTGGAATAAGGCTGTCTATGGGGTATATATCACGGAGGCTGCTGTCCTTCAACTGTGATATAAAAAACCTCCACAGTTAGTTACAGCAACAAACAGTTGCTGAAAGGCAGGTTAACTTGCCTTATTTACGGGTGCCTTTACAATGGGATGCTTTTTTGGGGTTCTCTGCTGCCTAAAATCCACAGCGCATCGTTGGCTGATTTTATGCCACCTTCAGTACTATGGGGCTGGACGCAAATACCCAGTTCAGCGCAGAACTGCGTATGTCCGGACGGCACCATAGTACTGAACGCCGTTTGGTGAACGGTATAAAAATGCCCTGTGGATTTTACTCAGCAGACCCGCAGCCACATGTGAAGGTACCCATAGGGTGAGGTTTTTTGGGAGTGACCAAAGAGAGGGCGGGAAGGTCACTCCCATACCCCATCAGGGGTTTTTCCCCTACCCACTTTAAAAGATAAGTCCAGGCAATTAATAACTTTCTGTGCCCTTACTTGAACCAGAAACTTATAAATTGCCCGGACTTATCCTTTAAAGGGAACCTGTCATCTCCGAAACACCCCCTGAACTAGAGTAAGTGTTGTATAGTGTAAGTGATGCTGAATCCGAATATGTAAGTTTTATCTTCATACTCACTTCCATTCCGACGCTGTGCTCCCACAAACCTGCAGTAAAATGCACTCAGTGGACTCCGGTGCTCACTCACATAATGGAGAGGACTCAAAGAAGAGTCCACTGAGTGCATTTTACTGCAGGTTTGTGGGAGCACAGCGTCAGAATGGAAGTGAGTATGAAGATAAAGCTTACATATTCGGATTCAGCATCACTTACACTATACAACGCTTACTCTAGTTCAGGGGGGGTTCCGAGATGACAGGTTCCCTTTAAGCCAGCTGGTGACAGCACTAAAAAAACACAAAAGCATACATCCATTGGGTTGGGCGCTGCACTCGGTTAGGACATCAAACTGGTGTAACAAAGATATATATATATATATGTCTCGCCAACAGCCATAGGCCCAGATTCAACAGGTTTGACACCAGAGTAGTTGCGTCAATTTGTAAAGCGAGTGCCAGTGAGGTGTCCATTTCATGAAAATTGGACACGTATTTTTGGATAATGGAACTGGCGTAAAGCCTTCTTGAATCTGTGCCTTTTTAAATGTCCTTTCTTCACCTCATGGATTCTGTGGGTGAGGTTGTCTGTCTATTTAACCGTATCCGTATCCTACTAGACTAGCTGTAATGTTAGAGGGTTTTTTTTAACGTTGACTGTCCTGTGCTGAACTCTACATCAACATTTTGTCATGTATAAAAACTGATTTTTACAAGCGTGCATATTCTTAGCTTCCAACTTCAGTTCTCTGTACTAGGCCCTTCTGGGTCCAAAAGAATACTGCTCCTACTAATGCCCCCACCGTCAATTGTCTATTTGGAAACATACTGGGTGCAATCAAGAGCTGCTGAAGCTGCCTCCTCAACTTGTCTCTTCTCAACCATACTGGCCAGGGTGCTATCAAGTGCTGCTGCCTCCTCCTCCTCCGTCAATTGTCTGTTCTCAACCATACTGGCCTGGGTGCTATCAAGTGCTGCCGTCCTCCTCCGTCAATTGTCTGTTCTCAACCATACTGGCCTGGGTGCTATCAAGTGCTGCTGCCTCCTCCTCCTCCGTCAATTGTCTGTTCTCAACCATACTGGCCTGGGTGCTATCAAGTGCTGCCGCCTACTCCTCCGTCAATTGTCTGTTCTCAACCATACTGGCCTGGGTGCTATCAAGTGCTGCTGCCTCCTCCTCCTCCGTCAATTGTCTGTTCTCAACCATACTGGCCTGGGTGCTATCAAGTGCTGCCGCCTACTCCTCCGTCAATTGTCTGTTCTCAACCATACTGGCCTGGGTGCTATCAAGTGCTGCCGCCTACTCCTCCGTCAATTGTCTGTTCTCAACCATACTGGCCTGGGTGCTATCAAGTGCTGCTGCCTCCTCCTCCTCCGTCAATTGTCTGTTCTCAACCATACTGGCCTGGGTGCTATCAAGTGCTGCCTGCCTCCTCCTCCGTCAATTGTCTGTTCTCAACCATACTGGCCTGGGTGCTATCAAGTGCTGCTGCCTCTCCTCCTCCGTCAATTGTCTGTTCTCAACCATACTGGCCTGGGTGCTATCAAGTGCTGCCGCCTCCTCCTCCGTCAATTGTCTGTTCTCAACCATACTGGCCTGGTGCTATCAAGTGCTGCCGCCTCCTCCTCCGTCAATTGTCTGTTCTCAACCATACTGGCCTGGGTGCTATCAAGTGCTGCTGCCTCCTCCTCCTCCGTCAATTGTCTGTTCTCAACCATACTGGCCTGGGTGCTATCAAGTGCTGCCTCCTCCTCCTCCGTCAATTGTCTGTTCTCAACCATACTGGCCTGGGTGCTATCAAGTGCTGCCTCCTCCTCCTCCGTCAATTGTCTGTTCTCAACCATACTGGCCTGGGTGCTATCAAGTGCTGCCTCCTCCTCCTCCGTCAATTGTCTGTTCTCAACCATACTGGCCTGGGTGCAATCAAGTGCTGCTGCCTACTCCTCCTCCAATTGTCTGTTCTCAACCATACTGGCCTGGGTGCAATCAAGTGCTGCCACCTCCTCCTCCGTCAATTGTCTGTTCTCAACCGTACTGGCCTGGGTGCAATCAAGTGCTGCTGCCTCCTCCTCCTCCGTCAATTGTCTGTTCTCAACCATACTGGGTCCAATACAGTACTATTACTGCTGCTGGTTCCACTGTCAAATGTCTGTTTTCCACCCTACTGGGTCCAAGGCAATGCTGCCGGTGTTGCCAACTTGCACTTTGTGTCCTATGTCCCGTGTAATCACTTACACCTTGGCTAATGTGTACCTGTTCTGGGGTGCACAAGGTCTAATTAAATGGTACGCCTGTCTGTCTTCTGACCTGTGATGTCACTGAGACCGCATCGACTTCAACGCAGCCTATTCTTGGGCTGGTGCCACGATCTACCATGTGTTTTTGGTGCTCTGGCATGACATGGACTGCTCCAGCGGACATCTTCAATGCTGTCAAATGTTGTCGACCTGGCTGTCGACGGCTATTTTTGCACTTTGATTTTTTCAACTTTTTTCATTGTAATAACAACTGCAACTAAACGAAACTATACCCTATCAGACTCCCACTATTGTAGCTGCAATTATTCAGCCGTTATAGCAAGGTTCGTTTTAGGTTCGGTTCGTACGAATCCGAACTTCACGAAAGTTCGCCGAACCGAACTTTTCAAAAGTTCGCTCATCCCTAGTTGGAACCTCAGCGCATTCTTGTAGGCTCCTGTAGGAAGAACTTATAACAGTTTTCAATCAGTTCTGACCAGCACAACGTAACAACACTGAGATAATTTATTTGTACCTTTTACTATTGGCACATTGATCTTTGTAGACAATTTTAAAACTATTGGGATGTTGTGCATACTATATGACTTGGAACTTACCTAGAAGAGCATCCAATGTAGGCAATGGTATGGTCCAGAGAAGCTGAAGGACTTGCCTTCTAGCATAAAGGAATGGGCAAGGGCAGTATGAAAATATAGTTGATTGGTAGGAAACAAGATTATTTAATTGGAGACAAAGAAATTGAGATTGCTAGAGAAAGGAAAGGCAGTGAATAATATGATGTAGGGGACTGGGAGATTACGGACTGAAAGAAAATACATGTTAAAGACTGTAGAAAATACTGAACTGTACTTTATGATAATCAATTTCTTGAATGTACTTATTGTTGATAATTGTTATGGATGGATATGGTCAAATCTTACTATGGTGCCCTATAGTTATTGGTTTATCCATATTATGATAATGTGGAATTTATGCTTATGAAACCATCACTAGACCGAAGTGGCACTAGAAAAGTGCCATGCAACACTGTCTCCTGTTGGCTCCACTTTGCTTTCTCTGGAGGCTACATGGTTGTCCATTGGCTATAATGAGCTTGTCCTGAAGCTTCAGGTAATTGGGCAATAATAGTCATTATCTAATAGTCAATATCATTTGAGAGCAGAGTCATCAGAACTAGAATTTACTCAGTAGCATGGCAGAAGTTTCTCCATAGAAGGTGATGGCACCAGGGCAACAATGTGCAGTACAAGCTGTTTTAGTGTATGAAGATGCACTGCTTTTGAGAGCATGCACTGAAATGTTGTTAGTGGCACTTAGGTGCAAGGGACCTTTGCGCTGCAATCTGAGCCAGTAATATGCCTAATTTAGGCATATTTATGTTTGATAAATGACCACTTTAGTCTATATGGAGAATTGAGTGGTCACATGGGGAAGCAGTGTGGACTGCCCACTTCATTTGAATGGGAGCTATACCACTACACTACACAACACTGTGGCGTCATTCAAAGTGCAAGTTCTGCTGCTGCTAGCTGCAGGAAACAGCTGTAAGCGTTCCATGTGTCAGACCCCACCAATTGGATATTGATGACGACCTATCCTGAGGAAAAGTTAACAATATTAGGAGCCTGAAAAACCTCTTTAACACGAAAAGTTCATGTGAGCTCCCACAATGAACTTTTCTCTGATAACAGAGTTAGTAGGATTCTAAATTTTGTTTTGGCTGTGAACTGAAGACATCATATAAGATACATTATGTCACCAGACATTTTATATAAATTTAAAGTATGAAAGGTTGTAAATAGTGTTGAGTGAATTAAGGTTAACAAAGTGGAATTCCATCTGAATTTCAGGAAAAATTTGATTCACCACAAATCTGAATTTCTTGGCACTTCATGGTAACAAATCAGTTTTTCCTGAGACAGCGGTAAAAAAAAAAAAAAACATACTCACCAAGTCATCACAGCCATCTTGATTGAAGAAAACACGCCAATTCTCTCTCGTGCTCATATGTGACGTCACTACGTCATTATGCTAGGCCCACTGGGTAAACGTGGATCCTGCCGAGGCACACCAACAATTTAGACAGGTGATGGCAATGCCACCGCTGTGTTCTCATGCTGTGATTCCGACACCAATGTCCTCCTTTGCCTCCTCATCCTCCACCTTGTCCTCAGCCTCCACTGTAGGCACAGTTCTGAGTGGTCCTCCAGCATACCACCTTTGCAAAGCACGGCGGTGTCATGCTGCTCTGCACCTGGTCAGCCAGCTGGGGAGGGACTGTTCTGTATCGTTCATCAAGAAATAGAAAAAAAGGGTTTGGTACTGTGTTAGCCACTAGTGAAAAGTATTGATGAAATTGAAAGAAATTGAATCCTGGGAATTAGAGATGAGCGAATCGATTCGTTGATTCGTATCGAATCTTGGGAATTTTTAGCTGCAAAGCGAATCCGAATATTAGGTGATTCGCTTCGGCATTGTACGCATTCGCTATGTAGTTTGTCCTATAAATTATACACTATTGCTACGTATAAGTTACTGTATATGCTGTTGCGTACGAATTCAATTCATTAGCGAACCTTTACTGTTAGGTCGTTTACCGTTCGCAAAAGCCCGGGAAGAAAGCGGTCACCTGACCTAGTGGGCAGGACTTGCTCTGATTGGCTCATACTCGGTAAGCCAGTGACGCATCACTTCTGCTGAGACTACTGAGATGAGCAGAAGCACTGTGTGTGAAGTTCTGAGACCGGTTTTGTGAAAAGTTGATATAATAGCTGTGGGAATCCATATTACACATATCAGGGATACTGCAGGGCAATTGCAGGGCCAGTTCAGGGCTAGTATTTAATCAAGCAGGGAGAGAGAGACAGGGTGAGATAGGGAGAGACAGGGAGATACAGGGACAAAGACCAGCTGCAGGGCCACAGAGTGAATTGAAAAATGTCTGGAATGGATAAGCACAAGGGGTCCAGTTCCAGACAGACTTTGAGCTCTAAAAAAAGGAGAAGGTGGCACAGGGCAGCAGTGCCAAAGGACCTGTAGCTGGAGCATCTACTAGTAGTATTCGCAATACTTGGCCGTTGTTCCACCAGGCTAACCCACCGAGGCGCAAAATTGTAGTGGAGGAGAAAGTAGATGAGGTAGTGGAGTGGATGGCACGCTCATCTCAGTCTCAGCCGGATGATCTGCTGTCATCTGCTGATACAGTATCCATATGTAGCCAGGGGTCAGACTCAGAGCATTCCTCCTGCTCCACCATTCCTCTCCAGCAAACCCCGTCATTTTCTGCCACCTCTCGGGCTTCAGTGTTCCCTCCTAGTGGTGTCCCTTCTGCAATTTCTAAAAAAAAAAGCCACCGAAGCCCACCTTATAATCCGGCTGTTATAGAGGACAGCCTCAGCCAACAGCTGCAGCCAAGTGAGCAGGCTCAGATCACCCGCCTCAATGAGCAGGTTCAGGCATACCTGCAGTCTGGCTCACAAAGCCTCTTCTCAGACCCCCTGGACTTCTGGGCAGGCAGATTACAACAGTGTCCGGAACTGTCCCACTATGCACTAGGGCTTCTTTCCTGCCCAGCCTCAAGTGTCATGTCAGAGAGGGTTTTTAGTGCCGCTGGGGGGTGGTAATACCCAAAAGGACAAATCACCGGGCAGTGTTAAAAAAAATACCTTTATAAAAATGAATAAAGGCTGGATTACATCCGAATTTCATACTTCTCTTGCTGATGCTGGTGGTGATTAGATCAGGCCTTGCAGGGCAGGATAGTCTGGGGTGTCTTCCCACTGTTGCTGTCAGCCGGGCCATAATTTTACAGCCAAATGTCTTGTGTCATGTCATGGGCTATGCGAACCCAAAGTCTCCAAAACCCTATTTCAAAACCAAACACTGTTGTCTACCTCCGCCTCCGTTTTCTACGCTTAGTAGGAGAGTAGCTGTTGTTAGTTAACGTTACTAATAGATCTATTTAGTATTGTTAAGCTTGTTTTGGAGCCTCAGCCTTTAGTCCCCCCCCCAAAAAAAAAAAAATATATATATATATATATGTGTTTTATATATATTTAAAAAAATAAATACATTTTTTTACACTTCCTCCCGTACAAGTTATATTAGCGGACATTGTTATACACCACCGCAGTCTGTTGTATTTATTTTACCAATCACTCTATGCTGATATACCCCGTCCCCTACTACTACTGGCCGGGGCAGTCATAAAAATCTCATATATAATTTTCACTGCCTATGTTAAGGTAGAATGTACAGGCTTGTTGTCCAAACAAGCCAAGCCCTTTTTATTTTTCTGTCTGTCAATTATAATCAGTGAACAGGAGTGTGTGTAATGTAGTAATACTTCGGCCGGCAGACACCGCTGTGCTCATTAATATGGGAAAATGGCCGTGGGAAAAAACTCTGTCTTCTTCACACTATGTCAGGATCAGGAAGGTGTTAAAGGTTTAACAAAACACTCAAAACACAGGTTTTTCAAGAATATTTTAGTAATGAATAAAAACTTATATTTAATAAATAAATAATATAGTAAACAAAAGAAAGGAACAAAAACATAAGATTACGCTGGCCTTTGCCGACGTCGGGCCATCATGTCCTGCAGCTCTTGCAGCTCCAGCTGCAGGCCACGAATGAGCGGGGAGGCAGTGTGGAGCCTGGACCCAAGGCGCCGTAATCCAGCATCCACTTCAAAGTCAGTGGGGATGTCTGTAGGGGTGGAAACAGTTATGTACTTAGTTTGTATGATCGAGTTACAGTGGTTGTCCCACAAAAAAAATCTAAACTTTAATGTACTGGAGCGACTTATTCTGTGACATGTATTCTGTACTGACTGAGCCTTTTGTAGTACTTACTGGACACCCATACGGCGTGGTCTTCCCATGGTCCAGGGGAAAACTGCTCCCTGTCGGTTGGAGCTACCAAAGATAAAACATACATTTAGCTCATATTTTGAAAACAGAAGGTCCACCCATTACACTTTTTTTTTTACCTACCTTCTACCTCTGGTAGCTGGGCTGGTGGTGTTGGAGGGGCAGGTGGGGTCCTCCCTCGCTGGGGTGGAGGACGGTGAGAGTGGCTCCTCTGTGGTGCAGCAGCTGTCAAAAATCATTAAATAATGGCCTAAGGCTACTTCTACACTAGCGGCAGCCCGGATCCGGCGGGTGAAGGGTCCCTCCCGATCCATGCTGCCGCAGGTACACGTGTGGGGCCGGAACCGCGCTCTGGCCCAAATTCACTATAATATGGGGCGAGCCGCGGATCCGGCCACAGCACGTTAACCCCTGCTGAGAGGCAGTTGGAGCAAAAATAGTTACATGTTGTATTTTCGCTCCGGCTGCCTCTCAGCAGGGGTTAACGTGCTGCGGCTGGATCCGCGGCCCGCCCCCATTACAGTGAATTTGGGCCAGAGCGTGGTTCCGGCCCCACACGTGTACCTGCGGCAGCACGGATCCAGAGGGACCCTTCACCTGCCGGATCCGGGCTACCGCTAATGTAGAAGTAGCCTTACATTCAACTCTAATGAACAGTTGTTGCTACATGGGAATAGTTTGGGGCTGGAGGGTCCTGTTCCTAACCACTAGTGCTCTTACTGCAGCTGCACTCCCGTAGCTTGGATGAAAAATAAATTAAATACGTTTTACACTTACTAGAGGCTGCAGGTACTTCAGGGGCCATCCTGCCTCGACGGTGGTGACGCCGTCGTTGACGGTGCTCTGCAACATAAAAACGTACGCAATTGTTAGATGATGACTCTTTTTAATACTAACACATACTACTATTAAGATATTATGGGTGTGAGAGGGGGGCCATATCATATTTTTTCTTCTAAAAAGGTATTTATGGCAATAGATAACGTTATCGTCGCAATAACTTTCTTTATATCGTTAACACGGTGCTGTAGGAATACTTTGGATATCGCCCACTGACAGTAGCTGTAGCATGGGCACATCTTTGAGTCTGTGTGTAGGAGGAGGAAGCGCTAACTATGAAGGGGCATATAAGGGTACTTTCTTTCGAACTAGTGCATTTGCCTGACACAAATAGGAGAACGGCCAGCACCAACAATAATGACTAGAAAACCTTCAATTAAGTTATTTGGGTCGAGCATGAAACAAAATCACTGCAGCACACTACGCACGATCACGTTGTCCTTCTATACTTTTTTCATTATTGGCAGTGACCATTTCCACTGGATCTGGCCCGGGGTCCGCACGGTGTGGAAATGATGGTGCAGGCCTTGGATCACCTGCTGGATCAACTCCTTCTTATGCTGGTTTGGATGGCGGTGTGTGCCATCGTAATCCTCTCTGTCCATTAGCCGGATCAGGAATTTCATCTCTTCAGAGCTAAATGATGAGGATCACCTGGATGCCATTTTCGAATATTTGCTCTGCCTCTGAGGAGTGCACGCCGCGGCCTCTCGTCGTGCGTGCCTGCGTATTACGTAATCGCGTAGACAATAGTACGCTGAGGATTCGTACGCTATTTGTACGCTCATGCGTACATCTTCTAAGAAGTTGCATACATTTTGTAAATGAACGTTCGTTATTAGTGCGCGAATGTTCGCTAATAGCACATAATAACGTATATTTTGTACGCAAATACAACAAATCTATTAGTCGAATATACGAATCTTAGGAAAAGTTTGGCGAATGTTCGGCAAATAATTTTTTGAATGATCCGCTCATCTCTACTGGCAATATCCTCGCCAACTGAAGATTGGAATCATGGTCATCAATAACATGAAGAACATTCTGTTGGCACTGCGTCAAGGAGGGATGACCCATACACCCTGCATGGTGCACGTCTTTAATCTTGTTGTAAACTGGTTCCTGAAGTCTTCTACCCAACTGCAAGACATTTTGAAAATGGCCAGGAAACTGTGCATGCACTTCAGCCACTCTTACCATGAAAAACACCCCCCTTTGGGCTGTAAAGGCAAAATAGTGTTCCCCAACATCACCTCATATGTGACGTTTCGCCACGTTGAAACTCCTCCCTCCACATGTTGGACAGACCATATTAGCAGAGGAAGGCCGTGAATGTTTTCTTGATGATGCAGGCGGACAGGAGTACTTCCCTGTGTAACTTCGACGTCAGCAAGTGGCATCTCATGCGTGACACCTTCCGTTTGTTGAGGACCTTTGAGGAGGCCATTTGATTTGTCAGTTGCCAGGACTATGGGAAGAATTATATCATTTCACTCCTTCACGTCCTGGAGCAGATTCTAATAAATCTTGATGGCCAGGGGACAGGAGACAAAATGGCCTGGTGTCAAAATCTCATGGCCACCTGAGCCTTGTAGGGGCTGAACTGGCCTAGGAGGAGGATGAGGATGAGGATATTAATGCCCAGATATTGTATACAGAAAGAGGTGGTTAATCTGCCCAAGCAACAGGATAGGAACAGGAGGAGCATGATATGCTTGAGGGTGATGAGGAAGACCTTACAGATGACCCTGACATATGCAGTGGAGATGAAGGCAGTGAGTCCCTATGCAGCAGTAGTTGTGCAGGGATCTGGGGTGATGCAGGTGCGTCAGTAAGTAGGATCTATAGAAGGAGCATGGGCATTAAGGGGGGCATTTTTAGAATTGGAAAACCCCTTTAATGGTGTCCTCAATGCTGTCAAAGCAGCAAAAGAGGCAGTGATAGGGAAGTATTTTTGTAAATTGAAAAAGAAAAGTGTGGGGAAGATGTACTTGAAGTAAACAACTACATGAGCATATTTTTTAAATACTATAGTAATGCCAGAAAACCCCTTTAAGGTTTTTCATGACCTTTTACCTAGAACACATTTAGTTCTGAGTATGGAATATCTCAAACGTTGAAATTGTACCTCGGGACTCATGATCAATAGTGATAAGAACACTTAATCAGCAACTCTGGGATCTGTGTATTTCTTGGTTTCATTTCTGGAAAATTATTCTAAAAGTGAGAAATATTTTGGGAAGTTTCCAATAATAGTGAAGAATTTATGTGAGTGCTGTGAATTTATGTGAGATCATATTGTCTCCTGCATCAATCACTCCCACTGATGTATGCTAATGACAAGTAAGAGTTCAATCTGCATGCATCCTTCTTCAGTTTACTCCTACTAAAAGAATGTATGTACATATATACTGTATCTATATATATACTGTATCATGTATAGAAATGATCTGAGAAGTGAGAACCCAATTAGACTATAGTGTAATTAGTGATGAGCGAATCGGCTCGGCATCCCGAGGCAGCGCGGACTTGTGATTATTCGTGCGTCACTGCAAGTTTCAAATGCCCGTTTTTTTCAGCCAATCAGCATCAAAGGGAAGCCTGTGGGAACGCCTGCTGTGATGTAACAGCCCCTATACCTCCCCAGCAGTGATTGGCTGGCAGTGACATGTGACCTAAATTTACATAAGGTAGGGACCTGCAGCATCAGCCTCATTGTGCTTTGTGAAGGAGAAGAGACAGACAGTGTTAGCTAGTGTAGTGTAGTGTAGTGTTGCACGATATATCGCAAACTCGGTACGGTTTCGGTACCTAGTGCGGTACCAAAGCTCGATACCGAGTTTTCTTGCCGTCCGATACATAGAACATGGCAAGCGCATCACTTTAATGCGGTTGCCATGTTCTAATATCTGCCGCGCTGCCAGGGCCGGATTATAATTGGAGCACCTGGAGCTACTGCTCCAGGCCCCCGCTCCAATGATTTCATGGGGGGCCCCGCGCCCCCCTCAGACCTCAGATCAGCCCACCCAGCCACTTTAAAAAAAGCATACTTACCTGTTCTGGCCGCCGCTGTCCTCAGGTTCCACGCTCCACTGTGTTCCCTGCCGGCGCGCACTATGACCTGACGCAGTGTCACAGCGGCGGCCAGAACAGGTAAGTATGCTTTTTTTAAAGTGGCTGGGTGGGCTGATCTGAGGTCTGAGGGGGGCCACAAGACGCTGGTCTGAGGGGGGCACAAGACGCTGACCTGAGGTCTGATGGGGGCACATGGGGGCACATTGTGTTGATCTGAGGTCTGAGAGGGGCCACAAGACGCTGACCTGAGGTCTGATGGGGGCACATTGTGTTGATCTGAGGTCTGATGGCGGCACAAGACGCTGATCTGAGGTCTGATGGGGGCACAAGATGCTGACCTGAGGTCTGATGGGGGCACAAGACGCTGACCTGAGGTCTGATGGGGGCACAAGTCGCTGACCTGAGGTCTGATGGGGGCACAAGACGCTGACCTGAGGTCTGATGGGGCACAAGACACTGACCTGAGGTCTGATGGGGGCACATTGTGTTGATCTGAGGTCTGATGGGGGCACAAGACGCTGACCTGAGGTCTGATGGGGGCACATTGTGTTGATCTGAGGTCTGATGGGGGCACAAGACGCTGATCTGAGGTCTGATGAGGGCACAAGATGCTGATCTGAGGTCTGATGGGGGCACAAGAAGCTGACCTGAGGTCTGATGGAGGCACAAGACGCTGACCTGAGCTCTGATGGGGGCACATTGTGTTGATCTGAGATCTGATGGGGGAACAAGACGCTGATTTGAGGTCTGATGGGGGCACAATGTGTTGATCTGAGGTTTATTATACCTGTACAGTGACATCACTGTGTGTATTATCCCTGGACTTTGACATCACTGTGTTTATTATCCCTGTGCTGTGACATCACTGTGTTTATTATCCCTGTACGGTGACATCACTGTGTTTATTAACTCTGTACTGTGACATCACTGTGTTTATTATCCCTGTACAGTGACATTGCTGTGTGTATTATCCCAGTGCAGGAAGAGGTAAGTGGTCTGTGTTTGTTTTCTATTTTTCAGGGTTGTGAATGCAGAGGACTACGTCGGATTCGGTGGACTACGTCGGACCAGCTTTTTTTTTTTAATAAAATGGTCAAACAGGGGTCTGGGGGAGTGTTTATTTCAATAAAATGTTTTATACTTGTGTGTGTATTTTTTTTTTACAATACTACAGTTTTAGTAATTACGGCTATCTACAGACGGCCCTGATTACTAATACTGGGCTTAGTGCTTGCCGGTATGGCAGGCCAGCACTAACCCCAACATCTATTACCTCGGCACCCACCGCCACCAGGGGTGCCGGGAAGAGCCGGGTACCCGCAGGACCGGACCTTCTAAATTGAGGGTCTGGCTCTGGGGCGGCTGCAGGCTGGTACCATTAGGCTGGGAAGAGCCAATAACTGTGTCCCTTCCCACCCTGGTAGTGCCAGGCTGCCGCTGCTGGTTGTATCTGGCTGGCGAAGGAAAAAAGGGGGGGACCCCACGGCATTTTTTTAAAAATTATTTAATTATTTTTGTAAAAAAATGTCGTGGGGTCCCCCCTTTTTTCCTTCGCCAGCCAGATACAACCAGCAGCGGCAGCCTGGCTTTACCAGGGTGGGAAGGGACACGGTTATTGGCCCTTCCCAGCCTAATGGTACCAGCCTGCAGCCGCCCCAGAGCCAGACCCTCAATTTAGAAGGTCCAGTCCTGCGGGTACCCGGCTCTTCCCGGCACCCCTGGTGGCGGTGGGTGCCGAGGTAATAGATGTTGGGGTTAGTGCTGGCCTGCCATACCAGCAAGCATTAAGCCCGGTATTAGTAATCAGGGCCGTCAGTAGATAGCCGTGATTACTAAAACTGTAGTATTGTAAAAAAAAATACACACACACACAAGTATAAAACATTTTATTGAAATAAACACTCCCCCCAGACCCCTGTTTGACCATTTTATTAAAAAAAAAAAAGCTGGTCCGACGTAGTCCACCGAATCCGACGTAGTCCTCTGCATTCACGACCCTGAAAAATAAAAAACAAACACGCAAATACAGACCACTTACCTCTTCCTGCACTGGGATAATACACACAGCGATGTCACTGTACAGGGATAATAAACACAGTGATGTCACAGTACAGGGATAATAAACACAGTGATGTCACAGTACAGGGATAATAAACACAGCGATGTCACTGTACAGGGATAACAAACACAGTGATGTCACAGTACAGAGATAATAAACACAGTAATGTCACCGTACAGGGATAATAAACACAGTGATGTCACAGTACAGAGATAATAAACACAGTGATGTCACCGTACAGGGATAATAAACACAGTGATGTCAAAGTTCAGGGATAATACACACAGTGATGTCACAGTACAGGGATAACAAACACAATGATGTCACAGTACAGGGATAATAAACGCAGTGATGTCACAGTACAGGGATAATAAACACTGCGATGTCACAGTCCAGGGATAATAAGCACAGTGATGTCACAGTACACCTGTGCAAACAAGGCCTGGGGGACCAAGATAAGGCTAGGGGCTACACTGAAAAGGGCCAGTGGCGCACAGATAAGGGGTAAGGGGCAGGGTCACAAGCAAGGTCCTGGGGGGAAGGGGGGTGAGGGGTGCACAGATAAGGGCCAGGGTGGCGCACACAGGGGGCAGCAGAGACAAGAACCAGCGAGGCGCAGACAAAGAGGGAGTGGGGCACAGATAAGGGCCCAGGGGTGCAGACCAGGAAGAGGCGTACAAAGACAAGGGCCAGATCCCAGGGGTGCAGACAGGGGCCAGGTAGGCACAGCCAAAGGGGCGCAGATAAGAGCCAGGGGCTGCATTGAAAGGGCCAGGGTGGTGCACAGAGCAGGGTCAAAAGCAAGGTCTGGGGGGGGCGCACAGATAAGGGCCAGGGTGGCATTAATAGGTTCTTCTTTATTTTGGCGAGGTATCGTATCAGTATCGAGTATCGTGATACTTTTGTACGTATCGGTATCGAACTCAAAATTCTGGTATCGTGACAACCCTAGTAACTTGCTTCACTTTCAACTACCTCACCCCCCGACACCTGTGTCTCACCATTGTCCACCACCTCCTCAGACAACACTGGTAAATCCCCACTGTCAGCACACTGAGACTGCAAAAGGTCTTGCGAATTGGGGCAGAGAATGTTCTGGGGTAGCACATCAGAGAAGGGGTGACTATGGGGTTCCAGGGAGTACGTGACCACATGCAATCTCCATCCAAAAAGTCATACTGAGGCTCACCACCATGCTTTACACTGCAATCTTATTGAAAGACAGACAATCAGGGGTTCACCGCCAGGTTGTCAGGCAGCATTTTTAAGTGGGTCACCATTACCGTGTCCCTGAAAATTGCCTTGGGGTCATCACCAGACTATTGGCCAGATTTAGAAAAAATGGTGCAATTAGGGAGCCTCAGAGGCATCCCTACATGCTGCCCCTGGTGTTTCCTATCCATTTTCAAGGTGTTTCCATCTTTTTCTGAGGTTTTCACATGTTGGGGCAAACTTGACTGTGCAGAACCTTTGGCCCCTGCAAAAATATTCGGGTCTCCCATAGACTTTAATGGGATTCGTGATTCGGCTCGAACCCACGAATCCCGCGGAAAATTCGGGCCGAATTCCGAATCCCCGAATATTTTAGGATTCGATCAACTCTAAGTGTAATATGAAAAGGGTTATCTTTTCAAAAGCCCTATTACTGCCAAAGTTAATAGAGGGAACCCTTGTTCAGGACCCTGACAAATCAATGAAGAGTGTCCTATGGAGAACCTATGGAGAACTTGATGGGTCTATAATTTACACATACCTCCCTCTGATTGCAGTAGGAAGTCTTTAATGCTTTATTTGACCTATGATGGTGCTGCAGGGAAATTGAACTCTTGCTACTGGTTTACTGTACAGATTACACCTGAGTGCTGGGGAGTTATCTATGCACACACTATTATCATTGTACAGTGCAGAAAAAAGTATTTAGTCAGCCACCAATTGTGTTATTGGTTATTCGACTTAAAAAGATGAAAGAGGCCTGTAATTGACATCATAGGTGGACCTCAACTATGAGAGACAAAATGAGAAAACAAATCCAGAAAATCACATTGTCTGATTTTTAAAGAATTTATTTGCAAATTATGGTGGAAAATAAGTATTTGGTCACCTACAACCAAGCAAGATTTCTGGCTCTCACAGACCTGTAACTTCCTCTTTAAGAGGCTCCTCTGTCCTCCACTCATTACCTTTGGTAATGGCATCTGTTTGAACTTGTTACCAGTATAAAAGACACCTGTCCACAACCTCAGTCACACTCCAAACTCCACTATGGTGAAGACCAAAGATCTGTTGAAGGACACCAGAAACAAAATTGTAGACCTGCACCAGGCTGGGAAGACTGAATCTGCAATAGGCAAGCAGCTTGGTGTGAAGAAATCAACTGTGGGAGCAATAATTAGAAAATGGACGGCTGATAATCTCCCTCGATCATGGGCTCCACGCAAGATCTCACCCCATGGGGTCAAAATGATAACAGGAACTGTGAGCAAAAATCCCAGAACTACATGGGGGCACCTAGTGAATGAAATGCAGAAAGCTGGGACCAACGTAACAAAGAGAGATTATATTACAGCAAGCGATAAGCAAATTTCTTGAAATTCGTTTTGGTACTGCTTCTAACAATTTAGACATCCGATTCTATTCAATCTCAATAAATTCAAATCAAAAGAGCCCCTGAAATCTCATGTATGACTTTCCATGGGGTCTTTTAGGATTGTATACAACCCCTTTCAAGCTTTTTAAGGCAAAAACAGCATTAGTAATGTCAAAGGGACAGCTACATATGCTCTATAGCTTTGGGTAAATTAATGGTAGAGGGTGGTAACAAAGATCTTGTTTGCTTGTTTTTTTAAATGCCATTCAAAGATTATCCCTTTTTGAAGCTGGCAGTGTTTATACTCAAATGGTGGTATCAGAAGAAGCAATGAGTTGTTGGTCCAAATGTTATCTCTTTTTGACGAGTAACAATACGTTTAGTGTTACTTTAAAGAAAATATATTTCATTCTGGAAAGCCAAGAAGCAATGGCATTTTACAAAAGCCATCACACAATTATGCCTTTTTTGTTCAGGTTTCAAGCAGCAGTACAGCTTGGAACACAATTGACAAAGCAGTAGATGTGTGGCTGTGTAGGGGTAGTAGTAGTGGCAACAACAGCACAGTATGGAACATGATTAAAAGGCAGGAGATTTGTGTTTTAGTAGTATCTGTGCTATCCATCCAATGTACAAGCCCAGAAAAACATGGCAGAGACTTGCTGGGATCTTATATAGTCCCTCTTTTGTGGCTGAGGCTGACTGCAAGGCATTATGAGCAAGCCCACAGACACAAGGAACAGTGTCATGTGACCCTCCTCATTCATCTTCTCAATTTCAGTGATTCATGCAGGACAAATTCCATAAACTAAGGATAGGCCAGAAACCAGAAAAGTTTTTGGGAAATTCCTAATGAACTTGATTCCTGTAGAATCAATTCACTCATCTCTAGTTACAGCTAGCCCCTTAGGTGACATAATCCTCATACAAAGTAGAAAAAATGAGGATGATTCCAAGAACAACCAGTACAAACTTGACTTTCACATTGGCCTTGAACATAGAAAAACACCATAAATAAAATTTAAAGTCAGTTCAAAATATGAAAAAATATGTTATTTCAAAAAGAGCAATGCTCAACTATTTTAGTACAGACACTGGTTAAATATGAATATGATAAGCCACCAATTTTTGATTGGTTGAGGTTTGACCACTGTGAATGAAATGTTAGTTACTTTGCCTTTTCTTTGTGGCTGCATATAATGAAAGATTTACCATGCGATTTTCAGAAAAAGAAAAACAGTGTCGGCAGTAGACAAAGTTTTATGACATTTTTCTGGCATCGCTACCCCTTCATTTTAACATACTACTATATGTCAATTGGACCTCAAATAAACAGACAGATATGGAATATCCTAAAGATATGCCACACTTGTCCAAACTGAGACCACATAGAGACAACCGCCTTCTTTACTGTGGCCTTTTACAAGCTTCTTTTCAGGTTTTTGGCTCATATAATGCATTGTCTCATTTGCTGCTGTTTTATAGTGTTCAGTAGGTAATTCTGAAAACACCTGTACAGCTGTAAAGATGGAGGGGATGACTTGTAACAGGGGACTCAAAGTACAGATGACGTTTTTTACATAAAATTAACTAGCATGGTTAAATAAAAATTTATTACATGCATGAATTCAAAGGTCTTGCACAAAGAGAAGTCTCAAAGGTGTACATTTTCAACCTTACAGAAAAAAAGGTTATAACTAGAGATGAGCGAATCCTAAAAGATTCGGGGATTCGGTATTCGGCCCGAATCCCACCGCGGGATTCATGGATTCGGGCCGAATCACGAATCCCATTAAAGTCTATGGGAGACCCGAATCTTTTTGCAGGGGCCAAAGGTTCTGCACAGTCAAGTTTGCCCCAACATGTGAAAACCTCAGAAAATGATGGAAACACCTTGAAAATGCATAGGAAACACCAGGGGCAGCATGTAGGGATGCCTCTGAGGCTCCCTAAGGGCTCATTCAGACGTCCGTTTGGTGTTGTCCATGTTTTGCGGATCCGCAATTTGTGGATCCGCAAAACACAGACAGCGGCCCATGTGCAGTCCGATATTTGCGGAACGCACATGATAGAAATGCCTTTTCCTGTCCGTGGATCCGGACAAGAATAGGACATGTTCTATTTTTTTCCGGACCCACGGAACGGAAGTGCGGATGCGGACGGCACACAGTGTGCCGTCCACATCTTTTTCGGCCCCATTGACTGTGAATGGGTCCGCACGTGGTCCGCACCCAGTCCGCAAATTGCGGATCGGATGCGGACGATTTTAGCGGACATGTGAATGAGGCCTGAGGCTGATGCTGCAGGTCCCTACCTTATGTAAATTTAGGTCACATGTCACTGCCAGCCAATCACTGCTGGGGAGGTATAGGGGCTGTTACATCACAGCAGGCGTTCCCACAGGCTTCCCTTTGATGCTGATTGGCTGAAAAAAACGGGCATTTCAAATTGGCAGTGACTCACGAATCTTCACGAATCCGCGCTGCCTCGGGATGCCGAGCCGAGACGAAGCGGGCAAGATTCGTGCGAATCCTGAATCTTGCCGCTCCGGCTCGCTCATCACTAGTTATAACCCAAAATATTTATGCCTACTGATGAGGTAAGCAATGAAGGAAAAGCCAACAAATAAATATGACAGAACACCGAAGAATGGTTTTAGAATGATTTCTTGCCAGAAGGGATGCACTATA